>ML219453.1:169-18081 GCA_004785975.1 Popillia japonica
GTACACTTTTTCGGCCAAGCTGTTTTCACTCATTTGTTTGTGATATTCCTTCATATGTATATGAACTTGGTTTCTTATTTTATCCGTTCTTGTTTTATTTTTTTGTTTTCTTTAGGAAGCCCAGCTACCTGTCTTCTTTCCAGAAAGTCTCACAGTTGTTCTCTTTTTATTTTGGCAAATTCGTTTTCGAGATCTCTGAAACATGAATGCATAGCTTTCTGATACACTCGTCTTGTTGTAAATATTTCGTCATGGATAACTCCACTTTTTCGAAGACCAGATTGCGATTCCTCAAGCGTTGGTTCCACCATCTTGGATAGATGTTTGGTGGTATAGATGTTTCCTATCCTACTGGTTAATATTATCCTACTAAAGTTGCTGCATCAACTGATATCTCCTTTCTTGTCTTGTATATTGCCTGTTGTCCATCCTCTGTTCATAAGACTTGCCAAAACAAATAAAACCGCAAAAGGGGGTGTGCCCAAAGTTTTATGAATACTAATCAAATAACTATTGCCAACCCAACATACTTCGAGCTCGTCATCGACTAAATAATAACAAAATTTATGGTCATGTCAGAAAAACGATAAAATAAATCAAACTATTTTGTTTATAGCATCCAAGAAAAGTGAGACCTATCCCTAACAGATTTTGCCAATAATTGGAAATAGTCTTGTAGCTTCAGAACGATAAGAGTTAGCGGAATTAAGTCCCCCCTTCTCTTCCTCCTCGCCCATTAGTAATTTTAGGCAAACAAAGCTCTAGAACAGTAGCTGAGACCTTTTTTATCTAGGCTACATGGAGTTTTTGGAATTCTTGAAAACATACGAAACTAGCTCAGCCAAGACAACCTAAATGTTGATGCCCAGTAATTTGGTGGAAATATTTGAAGACAGAGATAACAAAAATGATGACTTAATTGAGGAAGGCAGCATGGTGATATTGTCAGATGTTAGAACAAGTCCTTTCTCATCCTTCTAGATAATGTTAGATATTTCTTCGGTTTGTGGTGAATTGACCTCAAAGAGGTAGTAGTTATTGCATTGTGCATGAGAGAGGGGCCACTGTGTCTGGTGGTCTTGGCAGTCAATCTGTCGAATGACATTTTCAGGCAAAGATTTAGTAGCTGCTTCAACACTTTTTCAGCTGGAGTGGATGCTTCCCATAGGTCGTTGGTAGACTTGTGCTGGATAGCATAACTGGATGACAAGGATATTCACTTGAAGTCCGCTGGGCCTTTGTGAAGACTGCATCAGTTCCCCTTCTAGATGGGCCATTAGGCTGGATCCTTCAAGAAGTATTTATAGAAATAAATTTAATATTCCTAGTTAGAAACCAATCACAATGCGTACCAAAAACAAAACAACATCTTCGTTCTGATCTGTGATTTCACAGTTACAGAACTTCTTGGGAACACAACACTCTTTACAGTATACGACGACCTCAGACAAGTGTATGTAATTACTAAATTTACGTCCATCTTCCGCCATTTTTCGCACCATAAACGCTTTCCCGAAGCATATAAAACACTCTTCCTCATCTCGTCTTTATTCGCTGTTTACTACGGTTCCCGCCATTGTCTTCCTCCTTTACTACGTCCCAGCGAGTACCGCGAGAAAGATAATGTTCCGTGGACTATTTATATATATCGCGTCTGTGTAGGAGATACGGTAATGCGGTCATTTGAGGTATTTTAAAGACAAGTGGTTCGTAACAGCTTTATTAGTCACATTTCTTGCGAAACSACCGCTGCAACCCGGTTAGAATAAACCGGCAGACGTCGTCGTTACAGGACAGGGGAGAACCGCCCGATGGTGGGGCGGGCGCGTTCGGTCGAATTTAGTGTGTGTTTAATAGATCGTACCGCAACGCCAACATCTTGTGTTTAATGTTAATGGAGTGCCCCGCCGTGTTTGTTATTTCTTTACATTAACACTAACCCGTTTATTGAGATTAAATGTTTCGTAGAATGTGCAGACGCTGCGGCGTAAATACTTTATATAGAACCTAATAGGATCTTGAGCGCCTGCAAGTACAGACATATACTTGAAAGAAATAAAGGTACCCATAATGGAATTGCATAGCTAGATGGCTGTATATTTCGTGCGAGATCATTCAGACCATGATAATAATTAATAAAGCCACTATAATGCAAATTAATGCTTTATAACACGTTAATAGATAGAGATTGACTTCCTGCCATTATTTCAAACCATCTATTGTGTGCATTTTAATAGTAGCTGGAGCTATTCTTCTTTTTAAACAATAAGTGCTGTTGGTAATGCGTATTTATACCTGTGCCGGTTTAATTCCTGCTTTGACAATTCCATTAAGTTAATTGGACGATTACAATCTATTGTTTTTAGTGGAGGTAGTAATTAAGGGAATTGAAGCTATTTACATAGCAGTTATCAAGATTAAATCTAGTGAATTTTGATGAATACGTTAGGGGGGTACATTTTAGGGCCCAGAATGCAGTTATAGCCGGCCCATTTCTTTGTTTATCTTGTGTAATTACACAAATATTGCTGATTATTCAAGATCACGCTTATGGAAGCAAAAAGTCGATAATATATTGTTAGACGGCATAATTAGTGAATAGTGTTTTGAGACGCAGCTGGCTGGTAAGACAAAGAGACATAACCAAAACTTTTTATTTCATGTATATTGGTGAAGTCACAGCACGATCCTATTACAAATCCCTCTATCTCTCTCTCTTTTGAAGCAGACAGGCACATATACCTGATGTGGTTAGAAAACGTCATACGAGAGTCAAAAGTTACTCCCAAGTCACGATCTTCATTCCTTCTACGAATTATGCCATCCTTAACCCGGTATAAGACATCACAGAGCATTCATCAACATTTAAAGAAATGTTATTGCAGGCACACCTTTCATCAATAAGTCTAGGCTTTGTTTGTAGGTTGATGCAGTTAGCAATGTTCTCGACAACACTGTAGATCTTCAAACCGTCCGCATAACTCACACTTCAACTTTTCCAGCAAATCGTTAATGAAAATATTAAATAGCAAAGGACCGAGGTGGGATCCCTGCGGTACTCCCGAAGTAACGGAGAAATTATTCGAGTTGAAGCCAGTGCAAGTAACATACGCGGTTCTGCCTTTCAAGTAAGACTCCATTAAGTTGGCAATTGATGGGCAAAAACCAATGCAATCAAGCTTTGTAAAAGTAATAGTGTTAGTTGATCTAGTCACTAGGGGGTCGAGTCAAAACCGACGCACGTTCACGAACCACTACATCAGGTATGCAGTCGTCGCCTTTATAAGACCAATATCAAAGAAAGGCACTAGCTGAATAACAATGGAGGCGAAGTTGTGCTCTGGCGATACCTTCGAGAAAAGTGTAAGCAAATTCAAGTCCACAGCTTCACTCAATTCGGTGCCCTTTAAATACGTATACCCGGTGGGGTATGAAGTAGAACCTTGGAGTAAACCCTGCAAAAACTGCACTTGTCCCCTTTACCAGAAAAAGGAGACTGAATGTTCTACAAGCACCGTTTCTTCATAATGGGGTTATACAGATCAGTCAAGAGGCTAAGTTCCTGGCAGTGACCTTGGACTCTAAACTGAACTGGAACTCACAGTTGAAGAAAATGACAGACAAATGTTGGAGAGGGTGTTACTAGCCAATTGCATATATGTATATCTAAAATTTGAACGAAATCCAACGCCCTTCGAAAATTGTTCCAAAAATCCACATTTTATCGATTTTTTGAACAAAATCTCGACCTCTCCGATTTCGCTGAAATTTTGAATATATATGCAATTGACCGTGCTGAATACTAGAAACATGTCAGATTTAGACTAAAGGGCTTTTGTTATATAAATAAGAGCTAGGATCTCCAATCCCAGCACCTTTTTTCCGGTTCTTCCAAATTTTCGATCAAAAGGAGAAATGTTTCTAAATGCAATCTATACATGTTCTGAGAGCTAACAAAATTTGCTGCTCAGTAGTAGTAAGAAGCCAGAAAATTGCGCTCTTTGCCCCTGCTAGTTTAGTTTTTGGTTTAAGTATTGAACAACCCCCCTCCTACCCCAGATCTCTTCACTTGAAGAAGGAAAACAGTTATACCAAAAGAAAACCGAGATTCAGAAACGTTTTAAATAGTCTTCAAATCTCAGACTCAGAAAACTGGATCTTTACAGGTTACGATTCCTCCAAACTCCTCCGATCGAGTTCTGAATATGGACAGGGAGGGATGCTACCTTTGCACGCAAGTGCGGAAAATCGAAATAAATAGAGGGACGCTACTGATTTTTTATGGTATCCCGTATAGAAGGGCCAACCTTCAAACCTTCAAAAAAAGGCACAAGGTTCAAACGCCTTTCATTCAATATACAAATTGGATGCAAAGTGAGTTTTGTCCGGCAAATTAGAATTTCAGCAATGCGGCCTACTCAACATATGGTATAAATTCGTTATCATACAATTTTCTCAACCAAATTGGCGTTTAACGTGATTTTAATTAAATTTAAACCGCGTAAAACAGTCTTTCAATTTTAGAGGTTATTTTGATACAAATGTCAACGTATGTAATCTGTCAATGTGACAGCTAAAATTAATAATTCATATGGCAGATCAAACACCACTTTGTGTCATGTGCTTTTGATATAAATTTTTGACATTGACAGTTATCATTTGGATTTTTACATTATAACGTACATACTAAGACTTTAAGGTAACAATTTATGGACAAATTTACAAAATAACTACTATTATGCAACGGCTGAATAAGTTTGGTATCTTCTTGGAGGCTATGGTTTTGATCATAAATGCTTGCTAAACCTGCTAGCTACTGATACCTCTGGTGACCAACAAGCTGTACGTTATCATTGTTCAGTTTGCACAGGTTCTTACTTGCTGAGGTCTAGCAGAGATTTATTGTATTAATTTTCAGTCGTCCAAAGTAGAAAATGAGCTGTAATGTGGTTTTCACTTAGAATTCGCTCCTCTGAACCCACAGTTGAAGAGGGAGGCAAAGGTGGGCGCTATTAGGTTTAAACGAAATACAGTCTTCTAATGAGGAAACTTAATAGTCCATCTCAAAGTCTAACAAAAATTAGTTGGGGCTAAACTAAAAGACCTAGTCATACGTTGACAACCGATATTTGAAGTTGTAATCTAAAAGTACCAAACATACCAAAATTACAAAATTCATTCATGGGCTGGTCTGCAGACATTACGTACAATTCGAAAAATTTTTCGTGGCATCAATATGCGCCATTGAACAAACTTTGAAGAAGATGCGCAAGGTATAAAACATCTGAAATCGCCTCATGTTGGAACCAGAGCCCCCAGGAACATCTTGGGCACACTCATCTGATCTAATTCTTCTGGCACCATTTCGATAGTTTGGCTGCTAGTGCTTCCATGGAGAGATATTGTTAGATACGTCATATAACTGACGTGTTTCTAGAAAAGACTTCAGAATTCTTCGCATTGCTAGCAGAATTTTACAATGTTTATTCTAGTCCATCAAAGCTTGAAAGGCTGTTGTGTCAATCTTGCTACCGTGTTAGATGTAGTTGGATCTTTCGCTTTTTGCTTCCTAAAAAAATATGCCTTCTTGGAAGTGCCATGAAATTTGATGCCATTATTTCTGAAAGTGGATTTAGTACGGATTTACATCATAAGATGGCTCTGCTATAATTAATTTAGAAGACCATCCGCAGTCTCATTAGGCTTACGTCCTGAATATTCTGGTACCCGCATTAGTGCTGGCTTTGGGCGTATAATCTGATCCACTTACATATCAACAATAGGCTAACTTCTCGTTGCCAAAACTGAGCTAAAATCTGTCTGAATTACCATACGAATGCTCGTTTGATACAATTGATAAATTGTAATAGTAATAATAGGATGTTATATATGCATTAAAGTGTGGTGGAGGTTGGTGATGCACCAACATTTCCACCTTCTTTCTAATGATCCACTTTGATTTTTGGCTTTTACTGAAGACAAAAAGGAGTATTTTCAAAAATTGTCCATTACAACTAGAAAAACCAGTATCTCATTCATTTTTTCGATCTCCAGATTATTTTTAATGTACAAGGAGCAGTACTTTTAAATGATTTGAAGGACGACTTCAAAGGTGTGAGTCTCTATTATAAGGCTTCCGGATTTTGCTCCAATATGATGTCGTTTTCTGAGCTCAATAACGAATACCTATAACGCCATCTCATTTAGTGGATACTTAGATATTAGATCAAAAAATGTTCTCTTTTGTGCTTTCGCAAATTCCCTCCAAACGCATGTGAGGTAACCTCCTAAGTGGATCTCTATTTGGATGTCTCTTTATAACCGGTGCAAGCTGCTCAGGAATGCTAGAGCATGAAGTCAAAATCCTCTTGTTTGTGTTCGATTCTGACAATACATACAATCTAGAGAAGAATTTTTTTTCTAAGTAGAAAAAGAAGAAGTGTATATTAAGGAACATTTGAAATAGTAATTGGTCTTTGTCCTTCTTGCTCCATATTGTGCAGATGTGTCTTCCATATGGACTGCATAGCTAATAAGAATACGATTAAGTCGGTTGTTGTCAGTTTGCAACTATCAATGACTAATTTGAAGGCAATACCGGGCTATCTGAGGGAAAAGGTCTATTTCTGGGAAAATATCAGTCACCGATACTTCGAAAAGGAGATGACACTAATGAGATTAGTTGTTAGACAGATTATCAAGCTCAATTACTTTTATAATTGTTCTTCTTTTTGGTGGAGTTCCTAGTCAATGCTAGTCTCACCAACGAACTTTACACGTCATGCTTTAACCAAATAAGACTGCAACCAAAATATGACCAAAGTTGGCGAATTAACGTCAATTGGTTGTTTGGACGAAAAATAAAATATTAATAATACCTCAGGCATTAAAGCACATATTACAGAAGTTTGCACAGCAACATTGTCTTAACTGAAGAGTTTTTGTCGTGTAAAACGATTCCACCGCTTAATTCTTAAATATTATATCACAACCTGAAAACTACAAAGCTATAAAACTCTATACCAGCAAATTTTTAAGACTAAATTATTAATTATACCTCCATCAATTCAAAGGCTTAGTTATATACCGACGACGGCGACGGTAGAAAAACTTAACTTGCAGTAGCGTTCCTATTTCAAAGGATTGCGCCCACGGCGAGTCGTCTATTGTTTCGGATGTCCTTTGTGATTATCCCCCTTTTACGTTACAGTTACAGACTTGCAGTTAAGGTTTCAGCCGTGTAGTCACTACAGTTCCTCATCAGCTCACCTCAATTATTTCATATTCCAGCGGCTAATTAAGTAGGTACCGTATAAAAGGGTGTAAGATTACGTAGGAAAGTTTAATTATAAAATTATTATGCAGACGAAGGACCAATTTATCAATTTATCATTCGGGAAATGTAATGGAAATACGAACGTGTAATATTCTAGTACTCAAACTGGGACACGACTGGAGAAGTAATAAGTTCGATTCAAAACGAAATACACTTACAAAGCAAACACCGCTCGTCTATAAATAGACATCTGTTTACCACCTGACTGAATGGGATCCAAGAAAAAGAACAAATCTATTGCACGAAACGTCGAACAATGCAATATTCGAAACAGAATTGAAATTCTGATTGTTGCCTTTCTGTAACACGTTCATTTCCTGTGTTCCCGCCGTGGAGCTGCTACGTAGCTTGCCTCGCGTAATGCTATTAGCTGGAGAATTCTACAGTACCGGCTATATTGGTGGTAGTAGTAGTAGCAGCAACTACAAATAAAAGAAACAACTTCATCGACCCGTACACACAATATATACGGAAGCAAGATACTGAAAGAATTCTTCTCTTTTATACTGAGTGTCTTATCAGAAGAAACAGTTTTTCCAGCGTTTGATCTTGGAATATCGCGGCGTCTTTAATGATATTTTCCTTTTAGACGCAACCCAGTAAAAACAGTAGTATAGGATTACGCTGCAGTAGCGCATCTTCAATTCATCAATGTTGTCGTAAAGGGCTCTGGGATACATTCAAACGAGGACGTTGCTAGGTTATGTTCTTTTGATATTTTAGCTTTTCCCGTTACGTGGAAGCAGCGACTAGATCTTTAGTTAAGCGGGAAGATCAAAGGAGGCGGGTTTTATGCAGAATAAAATGTGATATGATGTAAATGGAGTAAATTAATAAATTGAATCGTATGGTATTCTTTGGTTTTTCCGAAAATCTATTAAATATTTCTCCATTATATTCTCCATTAAAATCAAGTTTGTAAATGTTAGTTGTCCCATAAGGTACTACAGAAGCAAAATCCTACTAAAAGAATGGTAGCATTCTAACCTGACTTATCATAATTTTAATTTAGACCAATCACATCAAATTGCCACTAAATCTTCGGTAACTGTTTGCTTCACATAAGTGTTCCCACTGATTTGCCATTATTGCTCATTATTTCTTAGGATTCCTTCTAATTCCGTATAGGTACTTCCTTATAATTCTTCATAAAAGAGTCGTAAATTTTTCAGCTGGTCATCAGGAGCAAAGCGCTTCCTTGGCTAACGCTAACTTCTACCATATCTTTAGTGGTTTATTTAAGGAAAGGTGGAAATAAGCAGATAAAGCAACTTTTTACCTGGATAGGGCCAAAATCTTCCTACATTGATTCTACTAATAATTCCTACTTCATAACGGAGATCCAAAAATGTATCGAACATAAGAAGAGAAAACATTTAACCTTTTATGACGACCAACCCTTATTCAATCTGGATCCAATCATGCCAAATAAGCTGTTCACCCTTTTTAGAGTGATAATCACAGCAAAATGATTAACCGGTCGTGTGCCAAAACACAACAGACTGGTCAGCAAAAGAAATTCTACAAATGGAGAGCCACGTATAGGTGGCTAGGTATAGTTCCAGTACTGGAAATGGAAAACTTTAATTATTAAAGTTTTAGTATTGAAAGTAAAATGAAGCCCCATCAGACAACGTTTCAAATTGGCAAAAATTCTCACTAAATTATCCTCAAAAAGATTGCAACACATGAAAATTCTACCAACCCGCACTAGATTAGAACCCATACAAATTCTATCAACCCCCATCAGATTTGTTTAGAAAGTTCTACCAACCCCGACTAGATTAGAACACATGAGAATTCTACCAACCCCCACTAGATTGATTTAGAGAATTCTACCAATCCTCAGTAGATTAGAACAGACGAGAATTCTACCAACCCCCACTACATTGATTTAGAAAATTCTACCAACCCCCACTAAATTAGAACCCATACAAATTCTACCAACCCCACCAGATTGATTTAGAAAATTCTACCAACCCCCACTAGATTAGAACACATAAAAATTCTACCAACCCCCACTACATTGATTTAGAAAATTCTACCAACCCCCACTAGATTAGAACACATAAAAATTCTACCAACCCCCACTAGATTAGAACACATAAAAATTCTACCAACCCCTACTAGATTGATTTAGAAAATTCTACCAACCCCCACTAGATTAGAACACATAAAAATTCTACCAACCTCTACTAGATTGATTTAGAAAATTCTACCAACCCCCACTAGATTACAACACATAAATATTCTACCAAGTCCCTCTAGATTGATTTAGAAAATGCTACCAACCCCCACACAACAGACTGACCGGCAGAAAAAATCTACTAATGGAGAGCCACAATAGTTCCAGTACTGGAAATGAAGGCTCTCCTGGAGTACACAAGTTCGACTGTTTCTTGACAGAAAATTGATCCTAGAACACCCATTCTCCAGGTTACCATTTCTCAAGACGATTGTGTTTCTAATTCCATCTAGATCAATTCTGATATATTCACCTGAGCCAATGACGCTAAATCTTAACTAAAATAAAGAGGTTAAATATTCTTCAGAAGATGATGCTGAGTATAACCGTCTCCAAACAGTATTCTTAATCATTACTCAAATCTATAAAGACCTTCATTTACTATCTGGATCCAAGTACGAGATAGCTCTAACCAGAAGTAGAGGTTCGATTGAAGAACCTTATGGTTTAGTGTTTTGAGGAATTGGTTTCGAACAAACAACAACAATTCATCTCCAAAATCATCAAAGCCTTAGATTCCCTCATTAGAATATACATAATCTTAAAGTTAATTTTTCCAAATTTAGGGGGACTGGCTGCCCCAAAATTTCTGTTTTGGGACGGTTTTTTCGTGAAAAATTGAAGACACTACATGGCCAAAAAGATATTTGATTATATTACGATTGTGTCAATCTTCTTTGTTACAAATTCCTCTCCAAGTATGTAGACCAACATTTGCAACTATTTGCAATAATGGCCTGACCAATTGAAGCAGGTTGGTTGCACCAAAATTACGGTTTTGGAATTATTTTTGATGTAAAGTTTAAAGCACAATTAAAGCTATAAAATTAGCATTTGACTGCATAATTTTACTGAATATTTTCAATTCTGCATTAAAACCAAGTTAGTAAATGTTAGCTGTCTCATAAGTTATTGTATATTGGTGGTGAGTAAATCAGAAATGGAGTAGGTACTTTGCTTCCAACCATTTTAAATATGAAACCAAATGCTTTCAAGTTTTTCCTTAGGATTACCCAGATTTCCTCCAGATTTCTTCTGATTGGTTCCAGTTTACAGAAGCAAAATCCTACTAAAAGATTGGCATCATTCTAACCGAACTTATAATTTCAATTGAGACCAATCACATCAAATTGCTACCAAATCTTCGGTAACTGTTTGCTTCACATAAATGCTCCCACTGATTTGCCATTATTGCTCTTTATCTCTTAGGATTCCTTCTAATTCCTTATACTTCCTTATATGTAATTCTTCAGGAAAGAGTCGTAAATTTTTCAAGTGGTCATCAGGAGCAAAGCGCTTCCTTGTCTAACGCTAACTTCTATCATATCTTTAGTGGCATATCTAAGAAGAGATAGGAATAGGCAGAGAAAGCTAGACTTTACTTGGGTAGGGCCAAAATCTTCACACATTGATTCTACTACTACCAGAAGCTAGTTGCAATTAGCTTTCTTGAAGATGGACGGGAATATTCTTCATATCTACGGTGTTTTGCAACTACTACTTCATAACGTATACCCAATGGCCATCCTTAATTCAATTTGAATCAAACCATGCAAAATAATTTGTTGACCCTTTTTAGGGGCTTGAACTGTTTCACCTGTAATGAAGAGCAAGTGTAGTTCCAACAGAATAATAAAGTCCTAGGCGCATCTTCTTCTCCTTTGTAGGGGAATGGAAGCTGTCTTGGAATACACAAGTTTGGCTACTAATTGACAGTAGATTCCCATTCTCCATGTTACCATTTCTCAAGACTATTTTGGTTCTAATTGCATCTAGATCAATTCTGATATATTCACTTGAGCCAATGACACTAACTCTTAACTAAAATAAAGAGGTTAAATATTCTTCAGAAGATGATGCTGAGTATAACCATCTTAACTCCTTTTCTATCTGGATCCGAGATGGCGCTAACCAGAAGTAAAGGTTCGATTGAAGAACCTGATGGTTTAGTGTTTTGGGGAGTTGGTTTCGAACAAACAACAACAATTGATTGATTAGATTCCCTCACTAGAATAGACCTAATCTTAAAGTCAAGAAAGTCAATTTTTCCAGTTTTGGACTACTCAAAAGGACTGGCTGCCCCAAAATTCCTGTTTTGGGACGGCTTTTTCGTGGAAAATTTAAGACACTACATGGCCAAAAAGATATTTGATTATATTACGATTGTGTCAGTCTTCTTTGTTACAAATTCCTCTCCAAATATGTAGACCAACATTTTCAACTATTTGCAATAATGGCTTGACCAACTGAAGAAGATCGGTTGCACTAAAAGTACTATATTGGAATTATTTTTGTGTAAAGTTTAAGACACAATCAAAGTATAATTTTACTAATTCAGCATTAGCACAATTTTTTTATTTTAGCGTGGCTTATCAAATCTACTACCTACGAGGATTAATTGGTTCAGATCAGCTTGGTCTTTGTTGGACATGATAGCTAGATCCAAGAAAGTTGAAGTTAGCTTGACTTTTCAAGTTATATTCTAGTTAATTTCTATAGTGCATTTCATGAGAAGCATAACGAAAAATCTACTTATGTTTGGTACAATTTTTTTAGGCTAATCTATTGAGCAAGTCGTCTATTAGACAGTGCTGGTATGGCACATCACTCCCCACCGCAATATTTTCAAACACAAAAGTTTTTGGAAATGTTCAGGTTTTGTAAAAAAGAAATTTGCATGAGCAGTACTTCTCTTGATTATTTCGTTTTCTGAGGTAGAATTTTCAAGACTAATCAATTGGAAGTTGATAGTAGTAAGTTTTCTGGCTGATCTAGTAGGGGTTGGTACAATTTCTGGGCCTACTCTAAGAAGATTGGTGATGATGTGCAAATAAAGGTAAGAAGTGTGGTGAATTTGACAAAGTAGTAAGCCCATCAAAAGTATCAGGATTACCACCAGGATTTGAAAAGATGGTTACAATTACCAATAAGATACTTGAGGTGCAAACAATGCTGAATATTGTAAAATCCAAATTAAGAAGAAGAAGAAAGTAGAAGACATAGACAAGACATACCTGTCAAACTTGAACAACAAAAGAACAAAGTGGTCTTGGTATGGATGCCAAAGTAGGCTAATGCTGCAGGCTATATGCTATGGCCTAGAAAATTTTTGGAATAAAGTCCAAAACAATGCCAAAAAAATAAAAATCTGTTTCCAGAACTTAATTATTTCATTCCAAATTTTATAACCTACAATGTAGAACACTATTCTCAGGAAACTCCACAAACTCGCAGCACTCACTTCATGTGAAGTTCCTCGATATACATACATGCATACATTGAGAAGATGTAGCTTGTACCCATGTACGTATAATACATTCTATCCTGAAAGATAATGTAAAGACGTATCCTTAGTCTGTGGAGTAGGGATTCACCTGGGAAATTTATACATCTTCGTAAGAAGGGTTTCGGTTTTCAATTATTGAACAGGCGACCTTTGACGTTATCAGAGTACGATGGCGTGTTTTGAATTTCGCTACTTCAGCAATATACGTTACATCTACGTGCACGTGCGCTTCAGCAAAATACTATACGTATATTGAGGAGAGCTATTCACTGATTTAGCTACTCCATCCGTGCAGGAAATTAATTTATTTTGAGAGCGCGAAGTCGATTATACTCTAGAAATTACTTAGAACACAATATGTGATTTGCTTCCCTTAAAGACTGAACTCGGGGAAACTTATATAGTCACACACACACACGTGTAGGTATGGGTACACAATATCTATATATATAGTACGTACGATTAGAATTGAAGTAGTACACGTGCTATTGGGGATGGTGGGATGGGGAAACTCGGCTGAATAGTTCGCCCGAAACTTTGATAAGAAGGAAATATGCAAGTGTTCCTTCTCTAACGTTCGCTGGATTTTCGTTGTTAATCAAGCTCAATTAAGGTCGATGAAGTATTCGATCTTCCGAATTTATTGTATAAATGTCAGCGGGAGAGATTTAATACACACGTCCTAATCAAGAACTCAATCTTACGTAAATATCTAATACCGACCTCACAGTCGCTGAAGTGTTGATATAATTCCTTCAAAGTAATGGAAAATATACTTTTGAAGTTGCAAATTTGCTGCTTTACTTACGTTGGGGTGCAAGTTATCTGTGGACTAAAATGCTACCATTCCACATTAATATATTCTTGACCACCCCATTTGGTGGATGTTTAGCATTTAAAGTTGCAGGTCGAAAGCGCCATATTTACCTGGCATGCATAGCAGTTCTTGAAATCTTCAGAGCTGCAGCTTCAAACAAACTAATGACTAATAATAATAGTCTAGGTAGCAAACCTACATCAATCTGGAACAAATTAAAGCTTTAATTATTAAAGTTTTAGCCTTGAAAATAACATCAACCCCCAACAGACAATGTTTCAAATTGGCGAAAAACCTTCACTAAATGACTCCCCGACATGGGAACCAACCCCCAGTGGATTAACCTAAAAATACTATCAACCTCCAGTAGATTAGTACACATGAAAGTTCTACCAACCCCCACCAGATTGACTTAGAATTTTCTACCAACCCCCACTAGACTAGAACACATAAGAATTCTGCCAACCCCCTCCCGCGTCTACATTAGAACACATAAAAATTCTACTAACCCCCACTATATTAGAACATATGAAAATTCTACCAACTCCCACTAAAATAGAACACATAAAAATTCTACCAACCCCCACTAGATCAGAACACAAGAAAATTCTACCAACCCCCACAAGATTAGAACACAAGAAAATTCTACCAACCCCCACTGGATTAGAACACAAGAATATTCTACCAACTCCCAATAGGTTAGAACACATGAAAATTCCACCAACCCCCACTATATTAGAACACAAGAAAATTCTACCAACCCCCAATAGGTTAGAACACATGAAAATTGCATCAACCCCCACTAGATTAGAAGACACGAAAATTCTACCAACCCCCAATAGATTGACTTGATAATATACAGGGTCATGAGAAAAAAGATCCCCTCAAAATAATTAAATTAATCCAATGGGGGTTAGTACAATTTTCTACGACAATCTAGTAGAGGTTGGTAGAATTTTCTAAATCAATCTAGTGGGGGTTGGTAGAATTCTCATGTGTTCTAATCTAGTGGGGGTTGGTAGAATTTTGTAAATCAATCTAGTGGGGGTTAGTAGAATTTTTATGTTTTTGAATGTACTGGGGGTTGGTAGAATTTTCTAAATTAGTCTGGTGGGGGTTGGTAGAATTTGTATGGGTTCTAGTCTAGTGGGGGTTGGTAGAATTTTCTAAATCAATCTAGTGGAGGTTAGTAGAATTTTTATGATTTTGAATCTAGTGGGGGTTGGTAGAATTTTCTAAATCAGTCTGGTGGGGGTTGGTAGAATTTGTATTGGTTCTAATCTAGTGGGGTTAGGTAGAATTTTCATGTTTTCAAATTTTTTGGTGAGGATTTTTGCCATTTTGAAAAATTTTGGCACACGACTGGTTCATTATTTTGCTGTGATTATCACCCTAAAATGGGGTCATTCTACTGGTGGTTGAGAGAATTCTCTAAACCAATCTAGTGAGGGTTGGTAGAATTTTGTAAATCAATCTAGTGGGGGTTAGTAGAATTTTTATGTTTTTGAATCTAGTGGGGGTTGGTAGAATTTTCTAAATTAGTCTGGTGGTGGGGGTTGGTAGAATTTGTATGGGTTCCAATCTAGTTGGGTTTGGTAGAATTTTCATGTGTTTTAATTTTTTTGAGGGTAATCTAGTAAGGATTTTTGCCATTTTGAAATATTTTGGCACACGACTGGTTAATTATTTTGCTGTGATTATCACCCTAAAATGGGGTCAATCTAGTGAGGGCTGGTAGAATTTTCTAAGTCAATTTAGTGGGTGTTGGCAGAAGTTTCTAAGTCAATGTAGTGGGGGTTGGTAGAATTTTCTAAGTCAATCTAGTGGGTGTTGGTGGAAACTTCTAAGTCAATCTAGTGGGGGTTGGTCGAATTTTCTAAGCCAATCTAGTAGGGGTTGGTAGAAGTTTTTAAGTCAATCTAGTGGGGGTTGGTAGAATTTTCAAAGTCAATCTAGTGGGGGTTGGTAAAATTTTCTAAATCACTCTAGTGGGGGTTGGTAGAATTCCTATATGTTCTAAACTGGTAGGGGTTGAAGGCATTTTTAGATTAATCCATTGGGGGTTGGTTTATTTTTGGAAGTAATCTAGTGAGGATTTTTTCTAATTTGAAACATTGTCCAGTGGGGGTTGACGTTATTTTCCAGGCTAAAACTTCAATAATTATAGCTTTAAATTTGGTGTAGGTTGTTTTAGATTTATTCTACATGTATTGTCGCAAGCAACATACTGGAGGTCTTGATTGTTTTAGATAAATTGCATCAAAATGTTTAACGTATAACTTGAACACTCATCAACGAAATACATATATCAAGGTGACACAACACAGAAATTATGAGAAGAATTATGAGAAATCCTTGCGAATTCTATTTTTGTGACTAATCCTGGTGTCCTTAGAGTGTAGATTAGAGTGTGTGTAAACGTGTTTCATAGACTAGTTACAGCACTATTGCTGGGCTGTTAATTGCAACTTTACTCTGGAAGAGGAATTGTTGAATCCGTTGACTAGATAGGTTTTCGTATTCATTATCAGAGCCCAAATTAGACAGCGAACGACTGGATTCATTTGAAGCCCCACTTTCCTCAATGTTCCAACCATCACCGGATTCGTTTGATGCATCACTTTCGTCCCAAGCTTCTTCGAAGTCAACAGTCAAGATTTTGTTCGGTCTGTCCCAAAATTTTTGCTATATAGCTTCACGTATATAAGATGAGTCATGAAGTAATTAAAAAAAGCTAATTTCCTGGAATCAGCATGATTTAGTCCTATCAGTAGCGGTGACTAGTCTACGATATATTATCCTAGCAGGTAGGTGCATTACTAATTAATTAATCCTGCATCTTATACAGCTAATTTATATTTCCATCCACTGCTGCAACCGGTATGCAACGCATTAAATAACAGTGGGACGTATTCGTCATAAATTCCACGAGGTAAATGCGGTGGCAAATTAATACTTGACTATCACGCACCCCTCATTCCAGCAGTAAATCTAAACCGAGAAAAATGCTTCCGCGAATGCTATAAATGTGTGTGGCATTAGGTATCTATCTTACAAACACGTAAACGTCAACTTTATATATCCATGTTTATTAATTTACACCGGAACAGGCTGAGAAATTCAGAAGAAAATAGCTTTAAATCTGATAAGAACTATTACCTCAGCTAACTAATAATAAAAAAAAGTCTTAGAACTTGAAACTTAAAGAACAAGTGCACCTTTTACATTACCGGCGGTGGGCGCAGACAATAAAATCTGAGAAAGGATTCGCCTCGCTTACGGTTTTCTTTTATGTATCGCAAGTGTTTCCGTTATTCCCCGAAGGTTTCTGGATCTCTTAAAGTATTGTTGTTTGTTGCAAGCTCGTACCCTAGTTACGGTACGTATAATACCTGTATTGTCTTCCTGCATGACTAGGTCAGTGGTGGAACGCGCTATTGTTCGGGATCTTGTAAGATCTTTTTTCCTCTCAAATCGACACTCACTAATTTCTTGCTCTTTTTCGATGGATTAAGAACCGAGAAAGAATTCCGAGAGTACCAAACGTGACGCATTAAAATGATTTATATTTAACGCCGTGTATTCGATATAAATGTTGCTGTTCGGTATATTGTGAAACCGGAAGAACGGAGGCGATTATAAATGATAAAAGGAGTTGGGAATTTATCGAGAAAACTTTCGAAATTATTATCCTAACCGTTGTTTTACAAGCTGAATAATCTATGAGAGCGTTTGTTAGGTTTACAACGCGAGTTCTAGAGAGGAATCATTAGTTTTCGTGGGGACGAAGCAGAATTGACAGTTCCTATTCGGCGCATTATCACTCACTGTCACGTTTTCCTCAAAACAAAATAAAACCCGGACGAAGATGTGGGGACAAAAAAAATAATGCGGTCCAACCCCCAATCTGGCAGTGATGTAGTAAATTAATCTCGTAGGGGTTAGTAAAATTTTCTAGTTGAATCTGGTGGGGTTAGTAGAATTTTCTAAGACAATCTAGTGGGGGTTGGTAAAATATTCTAAGCCATTCTAGTGGGGGTTGGTAGAATTTTATAAGCCAATCGAGAGGAGGTTGCTAGAATTTTCTAAGCCAATCTAGTAGGGGTTGGTAGAATTTTCTAAGGCAATCTAGTGGGGGTTGGCAGAATTTTCTAAGCCACTCTAGTGGGTGTTGGTAGAAGTTTCTAAGTCAATCTGCTTGGGGTTGGTGGAATTTTCAAAGTCAATC
>SMLS01073929.1:0-21244 GCA_004785975.1 Popillia japonica
CATATGGAGTAATATATTGAATAAATATGGCATGAAAATAAACATAAGACAAGTGTGATGACAGCAACAAACGAACAAGAAAAAGAACTAAATATGAAAATTAATAATGAGAGAATACAGCAAGTTGAACAAATTAAGAACTTGGGAGTAAAAATAGAAAGGAATGGACACCATGACATGGAAATAAACGATAGAATTAGAAAAACAACAAAGCTATACCATGCAATGAGAGGAACATTCATACGAAAGAGAGAAATAACAAAGAAAACTAAGATGACGGTATATAGAACAATATTTAGGCCAATATTGACATACGGGAGCGAAACGCGGGTACTTTCAAAGAGAAATAAAAGCAGAATACAGGCGTTAGAGATGAAATTTCTGAGAGGTGTGAAAGGCATAACAAGAAAAGATAGAGTGAGAAATACTGATATACGTGATGAACTACAAATAGAAACCGTAATAGAATATATAGAAAGGAAACAACTAGGATGGTGGGGACACCTGCAGCGTATGAAGGAATGCATGCCAACAAAAAGAATATGGACGTCCAAAATAAAAACAAAACGAAGACCTGGGAGATCAAAACTAACATGGGATAATGAAGTTGCCAAATTAATAGAGAACAGAGGACAAACAATACTGAACGCAAGAGAGATAGCCAAAGACAGGAACTATATTTTTAGATTCCTAGCGTTTCCGGTTACGCCGGAAGTCGCCATCTACATTGCTACTTTTAATGGAACATCCTATATATTTTTACATATTTGGATTTGCCTATTATTAAGTTTTACAAATATCTTTAATTTTTTGCAATTTGATATGGGCGTTTTGTAGTTATTCGATGTTTTCTAAAAAAAATTGCTGTAGCAGACATGTATTCAAAAAATCAGAGAACACTCGATTTTTCGAATATCGACTTAGGATTCATAGTATGCGTAAACAACATGTTGGAGTATGTCTTAGCACCGAGGACGGCTGTCTAAATTGTGTGGTTAGCTTACTATGGCACGTTAACTTCCCGAAAATTTGAAGAACCATAACTTAATTTTTTCAAATGGCACCTCCGATTTTTTATTACTTAGTCGTCTTCAACATCTAATTATACATCTTTTATATTCCATATGTCCTATACCTGAAATTCATAGTTTAGGAGATAATTAGGGTTTTTGAAGAATGCACACATAACACATCGATGCTTATCTTGTGTGCCATGGAAAATTAGCGTTCTCATTAAAAATTATCCGTTAAGTGCCTTCACATTATTGCTATAGAGTTGAAATATAGAACAATAACGAAAACATTGTTTACACAAATCAAGAAATTCACACAAGTTAACTCTGTCGTTGGGGTCTTGAGGATGAAGGTCTTGCACTAATGAGTTAGCTTGTAGTCGTGGAAATGATGCTTTTTCAAAATTCTATGTACTGAAGACTTACTGATTTGCAGATCTTCTTCGGCAGCTCGAATTGAGGCGCTGGAATTGGCCTCGAAATAAGTTAAGGTATTTAATTCTTCATCCTCATCATCAACTACACTTTTTGTCGGTTTAACGGGTAAGCAATTTCACCAAAACGCACAACATTTGCTTCTATTCTTTCATCCGAGGTTCTACTAAGAACTTTGTCGCACTTTCCCGATATAAAAAATAAATTAAGTATTTCATATTGTTTTCGTTATCGTTATCCATTTTAACTGTAAGTAACGGCGAAGTGTAACTTTGACATTAGACTTTGACAATAAGTCTTTGAGAACGTTTATTTTTCATGGCACACTAAATAAGTATCGATGAGTTATGTGTAACGTGTGCATTTTTTAAAAGAAGCTAATTATCTCCTAAACTATAAATTTGAGATATAGGACATGGTGGATATAAAAGGTGTAAAATTAGACGCTGAAGATGGCTAACTAATAAAATATGGGGAGTACCATTTGAAATAATTAAGTTATGGTTCTTCAAAATTTGTCAAAGTTAACGTGCCATAGTAAAGTAACCATAGAGGTTAGACAGCCGTTCTTAGTGCCAAAAGATACTCCAACATGTTGTTTCTGTATATTATGAATCCTAAATTGATATTCAAAATATCAAGTGCTCTCTGATTTTTTGAATAAACGTTTACTATAGCATTTTTTTTAGAAAAAAATCGAATAACTACAAAACGCCTAAATCAAATTGCAAACATTAAAGATATTTGTAAAGCTTAACAATAGGCAAATCCAAATATGTAAAAATATATGGGATGCTTCATTAAAAATAGCAAAGTAGATGGCGACTTCCGGTGTAACCGGAAACGCTAGAAATCTAAAAATATTTTAATTAAAGAGAACATAACCAATTGTATATAACTCTGAATTTTCAAATTTATATTTTGATGAGAACCTCATAAACTTCTAATGACCGGTCTCGCTGGGACAACATCTACATACATACAGGATGTAGATGTTCATAAGTCTCTATGAAACAATACTGCAATATTTGTATCAGAAACTGAAAACAGAAAACTATATATAATAATAAAAGGAAAACACAAAATACATCCACATACATATATGTACTACATACATATGTATGTGCATATCAATACCTTTAAAATTTAAGCTCAAAAATACAGTTGAAAGCATTAAATGATGCAAAGTAATTATTTATTTATGACTCTTATGTGAATGTTATTAAAACTCAAAGGTCAAGAGATACATAGTTGAGTATTAGTGGTGCAAACTAAGAACATGTATCATCTGAATGGAAAACTACATACATATTACTATAGTTTTAATGTACATACATACATATAAAGTAAGTAAGCGCAGTAATAATACGCATATACAATTATAAACCACAATTTTGATTTGTTTACATTACTATAATGTGTTATAAACTATTTGTAACACATTGTGTTGAAGAATACCTATCTTCATCTTCTTATTTTAATATGCTACGTTCTTAAGTAACTTTTATTCTTAAAATTATATAGTACACTTTATACACTTTCAAGGCGTTATGAAATGATGACGTAAATACCTATTTCAGTATGAGGAGCAATGATTAGTTGAAGCAACTGTACGCATAATTATGCACACATGCTAAAAAAAGCAAAAATGTAATTACTCAAGACATAATGATACTAAATCTGTTACAAATCGTATATAACTGTTATATTTTCATTCTATCTTGAAACCGAAATTAATTCGATCTAGTTTACCGTCAAGGATGTTCTAATTCTATATTATTATGCAATTTTAGTTAGATTCTGCTACAACCTATCACAGAACCGCAAGAAATTCTTTTTGCATTGGGAGCAATTTCTCTCTGAATAATTTACCTTTCAATTAATCCATTCGATTTTGTCTATTTTTTTGACATTCTTCAGAGCAAAAATGTGCTACAATAAAAAATTGTAACTGCAATCATGTAGTACTAGATTTTATCGTACAAAAACAGGTAGAAGTTAATGGTACATATGTACTACGACTTAATATGAAATCAGTTGGCCGCTATTTCGTCCTCCCATTGAAGCAATTTCGCCTTAAAATAGACTGTTATGAGTTTTGTCGGTACCCCGTCATCTAACACTTTTCCGATCCCCAACTGCGATTCGGAATCTTCCAGTCTGATTTGTATCTATTATGCCAAGTTGAGGGGTGATTGGCGTCTATTAGAGTTTATTTGTAGGACTTTGACACACTGTTGGAATGTGCGGCTTTCTTGATTTTGAAAATGTCAACTCGTTCTGCTTTTCCTTTTATTATTTGTGACCATTCTATTCTGCCTCTGGACCGCCTTCTTTCTATTAATAAATACAATACGGGTCATTTTGAAATGTGCTTACTATGCGTTACTGTTTGGAGTATCTTGCATATATGTACATATGTAAATTTCCTCCATCAGGTTACAATTTGCCAATATTGCTCATATTCCCAACATTTAATACACACCTCATTCAGCGGATTTTAATCTTTGCAGTGTACAGCAATTTTCTTCTCCTACATGACGTATGTAATAATCTACGGTTATCTCCGTTTTGGCAAATACGTATCTCACCGATCGATCCAGCATGACGCCAACGATACCTCCGTACTTGTAGATCGACTAATTATTAGCCTCCTCCAATTTTTCTATAGCAGTAATAGGATAGTAGATATATACCATTGTTTTGGTAAAATGTCCATACTTAGTTTTTTAAGCCTTGCATCCTAGAGTATTCATGGAGCATATTGAACGCCATGAAAGTCTATTGGAGCCTTGATAATGTGTAATGGTTTCTGCTTAAGTAGCTTTGGAAATGTTTCAACCACCCAGTCATCGCCACTAATACTTTGAAACACTTAGCAGCTCTTCTTCTATGTCAGTGTGTTGCTTCTTTCTTCACAACTTCTAATTTACCTGTATACATCGCAGTAGCCCTACATTTGTCTGGAAATGTGTTCTTGTGGTACCCGATTCAGCTGGTAGATAAGTAGCTGTTCAGAGCAAAAAAGTAGCATGATGACTATGCCCTTTTGTTTATATTTAGATTTGTACTTAACAAAATTCGATTCAAAAGGGAATGCCCAATCTGCGTTCTATTAGCCTAGATATGCTGTCGATACCAAGAATAATTCCTACCAATGTGGCTGCCACATCCCTACGGAGTGTACAACATAATTCAACTTGCAATTGCAGAACAATCTTAAGGTTATGCGGCCGGGGAAGGTGCTGTGCAATGCTGTGCAATATGCTCCACATAGGTATATAATTGTATTTTTTAAACATTGATGCAATATTTTTAAAATTTACAGAAAAACTAGCTTAAATAAAGTTTAAGTTCATTTGTGCTAGATTATTCAGGTGTTCGACCTATAAATTTAATGCGTGGAAATTCTATGTAGGTGTACCTCTATTATTGTTTCGATGAAAAAAGATGAAAGTGATATAGATGAAACGTAATTGAATACCAACTCTTCTAGACAACAAACTCTATATGAGGAGCTGCACCCAAATAATGTAAATATTTGGGTATTATAAGTAGCACATGATATATGTATGTATGTGGTACATATAAATATGCAATCTTAGGACGTCGAACCATTATATTTACAACTGACCGGGAAACTACTTTCATGCAACAGCACCTAAATTAGAATCACTTGACTGTTTATAGCAGATCTGCAATTACAAATTTGTTATAGTGCACAAGTCTTAAACCAGCAAATCTCTACGTTGTCATTTACCAAAGCTGCACTTCTTGAGAAAATATACGACGTCGTACGTTCTTTTTATGAAACATTACGTAAACTCATTTCCGACAATACTTCGTCAGATGCTGGTTGATAACTTGCCGAATCGTGTTACAATAATTGCTAGATGTTTCTATTTTCGTAATAACAACAAATAATCTGCGCGTGCTGTTATTCGACGTCTGTTATATTAATGGATCACTTTCACTGCGTAATTATCAATTATTGCGCACATCTTTGGCTAATAAAAGGGCAATGAATGACTTGTATTTTATTGAACAACAACAGCACTACAACTTTCTATGACATATGGTAAAGTAAATTGACAGATTAATGTAGAAATACCGTACGAGATGAAGCCGGCATGTGGTGGCTTTCATTTACGCTTTCTACACTATATTGCATATTTAATATGAACAGATATGCATGTGTTCCACCTAACAAGAGCAAATAGAGTGAACCGCTTTATAGCAAGCATATTGTAAATAAAACTTTTTGATCTATTGTAATATTATTTATTTAATTTTTATTGTATTTCGGGCAAAGTAAGTATAGGGAAGGTTTTAAGAAAATATTTTTATTTAAAAAATACTGATTAACACAGATCACTTTACAAAAGATTCTTAGGTTTAAAAAGATCTAGAAAAAGACGAGTGAGAAAAGTGTTGGCGTGATTTACAAGCTAAGAACAATAAAGTAAATTAAATAACAATATAATAATCTAACTAATTGATTCTATTAATGGTACCCCCCAAAATCGTGACCACCGTCATGGTGATGATGTACCTTTACAGGATATGGTACTGGTACTTTTACAGGAACTGGCACTTCCTTCTCAACTGGAACATGGACTTCTTTGTAAACCGGATATGGTTTATCGACATGTACTTTTACTGGATATGGTACTGGCCTGGGAACTTCGACTGGAATCTTCTTTTCGACAGTGAAGGGTTGTGGAACAGGTACTCGAACGTGGTATGGAACGGGTTTTGGTACTTCGACTGGGTATGGCCTATCAACTGGTACCTTAACTTCGTAAGGAACAGGTTTGGCCACTGGAACGGGGTAGTGCTTCTCAACGGTAACTGGATATGGTTTAGGTACTGGTACATGTACTGGTCTATCGACTGGTATTTTAACTTCGTACGGCACCTTCTTAATTACTTCGTATGGTTGAGGTACTGGTACTTCTACCTTAACTTCATACGGGATCTTCTTCTCTACGGTGTACGGTTGTGGAATGTATACTTTGACTGGTACTGGAACTTTCTTTTCAACAGTGTAAGGTTGTGGCACATGAACTTTAACTTCGTATGGGCGTGGCACTGGTACCTTTACTTCGTATGGAACCTTTTTGATTACTTCGTAGGGTTGTGGAACTGGATACGGTACTTTAATGTATTCTTTTACAGGTACAGGTACTTTCTTTTCAACTGTGTAAGGTTGTGGTACTGGTACCTTGACTTCATATGGTACTTTCTTTTCTACAGTGTATGGGACGTGTTTTGTCACAGTTACTGGAACTGGAATCTTCTTAGTAATTACTTGGTGCTTAACTGTTTCATGGACATGACCCTCATTACCACCTCCGCCATAACCGCCGCCGCCATATCCACCATCGCCTCCCCCATATCCACCGCCGAATCCGCCACCAAATCCTCCTCCATGACCACCAAAATCACCGCCACCAATATCGCCACCACCAAAGTGGCCTCCAATATCGCCACCACCAAAGTGGCCTCCAATATCGCCACCTCCGTAATCTCCACCTCCTCCGTAGCCGCCGCCAATATTACCGCCTCCAAAACCATGGTCACCTAACAGAAGTCCACGCTTCTCTTGTTTCTTGGCATCCTGCTCAACCGCTGCAGCGGATTTAGCAGCAACAGCCGCGCAAAAACAAACAGTACCGATGATAATCTGAAAAAAAAATATGTTGAGATATTCATATTTACTTTTCGAATATAAAATTAAAAAATTCCAAAGATTAAAGTGAAATATCCATTTTACTATTCACTTCTCGGTAGCGAATTAATGTAAAACTCGAATCACTGTAATATATCCACATTGTTAACACGCACAAAACACTGAGATACTTACAAGTGCCTTCATGTTTGTTTGTCAAGATGTGGAAGGCTATGACTGCTTTGGTTACTGAGATTGACTTATATAGTAGAGCACTTTCTCACATTCGCACACCTTTGCGTTTACTAAACGCAAGAGGGGTTTCACTTCCATACGGTAATGTACTTGTGCAATTCGTTTCTTCTTCTAGCGATCTTCGCGAGCGTGTAGCGCTTCGCACTCACCTTGAATTTGTTGCCGAAATAAGAAAAATAAAAAATGAATTAGGATATTTTTCGACCTACTATTAATCAGTTTAGGGTATCTTTAGAAAAATATGCTCAATGTAACAAAGAAGATTCTTATATAATTCTGAACTATACGGAGACGTTAGAGACGTTTTTGTTGGAGGTAACTTAAAGAAATACATGTTTCTTTCACTCCTAGACATAGGTTGTCGCAAACGTTAATGTTAATTCGGGACTGATATAGGTCAATTATTAATTGTTTTACGGGTTTTCAGTATCAAATTTGAAATCAATCAAATCAATACCTACTAATCAATATTTACATATATTTCTCTTTGCAGTATATGGCGTAGTGCTCTGCGTTTTAACCAATACTCAAATAAATTATCATGGAGATTATTTACCAATCAAATATTAGCACACAAACTTTTATGCACACATGTGTTCTACAGCTTTCTGAATTTTACACTACTAATCTACATATGTATGTACATACATAAAATTGCACAAAAATTTTCTATGATACAAACATCTAAATTTCTTTCTTTGATTGAAATGGATAAACAATTGAAACAATTTACAACCTAATTGCTTGTTAACATTATCAGCATTATTGAAATCGCCAAAGAGATTGACAAATTAAAATTAAGGAACTTAAAAAAATGTTAAAAGAAAAAACGTAAAAGAAAAAGAAAAAAAACGTAAAAAGAAACGTAAAATTCCTTTCGAGTACACGCATTTGAAACCGCTCTACCTTTTATAACAATAAATACCCGGGCTACGCGAGGGAATATAGTGATAGTTAGTACGAAAACATAAATAATCAAGAGTACTTAACGAAACAATAAATTATGTAATAATAATCGTGAAAATCAACGAAAGAATACAGCTACATCGACACAAACATTCAGCAGAGAACTTTTTTTTCGCTACAAACTATTTCTTACCATATAGATAGAACAATACCATACGCATATAAAATACTGTACTTCACATATAACCTTTTTATACTTCCTATTTCCTGAATCCGAAGTCTACATTCTGTCTGGTAGCCACCGCGAAAGACCTCGCTGGTCTGAAGCGTTTGAACACTACCATTCCTTTAATTGGAAAAACCAAACATGCAAAATAAAAAAAGAACTAAAAATGATAATGCAAATAAAAAAGTGATTCAGACTCTAGCGACGAAGAGGTAACAACAAACAATATATACAAAATGCTAAAAGAAATGAGAAAATCAATCGATTACATGGCAATAAAATTTGATGAAATGCAGAAAGAAAACAAAGAAATTAGAGAAATGCTGAAGGAAAGCGAACGAGAAAACACAGATCTGAAGGAAACAGTAAAAACTCTAGAACTGAATATTGAAGAGATATAAAAAGAAAAAATAAAAACAACATCATAATAAATGGAATCGACAAACAAGGCAAGCTGGAAAAAGTAGATGAAGTAGTAAGCAAAATTATGAAAAAAATTAATATCAATGTGGAGAATGGATTAGCAAACTGCTATAGAAAAAATGAAGATAAAGAAAATGCACCAATTGTGGAATTGAAAACAGAAAAACAAAAGGCAAGAAAGAACATGGGCAAGATTACAACTCGAGATTGGTAACTTAAGGGAAAAATTGTGATATATTCATAAACGAACAACTAACAAGAATGATGAATACGTTGTTCTACGCTAGAGAATTAAAGAAAGAGAAGAAAATTAAATATGCATGGAGAAGAAATGGTAATGTCTATATTAGGAAAACAGAATCGAGTCAAAAAATAAGAATAAGAACCAAAACAGATAAATGCAGAATAAAAAAAACCACGATGGCAAAAAAATAATAACAATAGCACCATATATAGTGTGTCCCCGGATGGAGTTGACAAGAGGAAAAAAATTTTTATTATTGATTTTGTGGCAAAAAGTCATTCTTTAGAAACAAGTTCTGGTTGTTGAGTAGATATGTAAGTTAACAATCGAGAAATTTAAGATTAAATATACAGAATGTCCACAAATTAAGATAACATGAAAATGCTTCATTTCGGAATTCCGCACCAAACATTTACTCTTTTATACTCTTTTATAACGTTGACTTCGTTTTTGAATGACGTAGTTTTGATTATGAAAAGCCCAATAGCGACTGTGTTGTGATGAAACGAGACCATTGGTGCAGAAGGTTGCTTCATTAGTAAAAAATATCATTCTATGAAAACGTGTATCTTCGAGGTAATTCTCAACAACCCAAAAATAAAAATCCAATCGCTTCTCTTCATCTCCATTTTCAAGTGTATGTTGGAACTGTGGTTTACACGGCCGAACTTTCTTTTCTTTATAAGTCCTCTGCAAATGAGTTTTACTAATATTTAGTCTTTGTGATCGTTTCCGTAAAGATAATGTTGGTGTTTCTATCATTGAGTCTATTGCCAAAAATATAGCCGTATCAGCTTCATCGTATTTTTCTTGGGTTTCTTAAAATTTACTACAGATACAGTATTTGAGAATTTTTCGTGAAACATATCTATCGATAAGATACGCTTCCAATTCCGTAACATTTAATCAAATAAATACGTTCTTCGAAAGTTAACATTTTGCAAGTCCAACGAGAAATAACTGACAATTCTACAATTAACGACTTTTGACAGTTCAATACTATTAGACAATACAACAACGTTTGATCGCAAAGATTAATTATGGTTGTCTACATTAATTTCCAAATAACACGTTCTATCAATTAAA
This sequence comes from Popillia japonica, assembly GCA_004785975.1. Lineage (NCBI taxonomy): Eukaryota > Metazoa > Arthropoda > Insecta > Coleoptera > Scarabaeidae > Popillia > Popillia japonica. The sequence goes on from SMLS01073929.1 coordinate 10,260, forward strand.
CTTACCAAGATACAATCATAATAGTCAAACTTTAGACTTAAAATTTTGTATTTTAACTAATTTTATGTTGCTAAAGAACTTTTTCTGTTAACAGTAAACTCTAAAATGCAATAAATGAAACTGTTGAAGCATTTTCGTGATATCTTAATTTGTGGACATTCTGCATATTTAATCTTAAATCTTTCGATGGTTAACTTATCTACTCAATAAGCAGAACTTTTTCTAAAGAATGACTTTTTGTCGTCAAATCAATGATAAAGATCTTTTTCCTCTTGTCAACTCCATCCGGGGACACACATGCAAAACATAAGAAGCCTTAAAAATAAAATTATAGAATTTGAAACAATACCGACAATCGAACAATATCTCGAAATCATTGCCAAACCTGGCCAACACCTATAAAACATGACCTCTACAAATTAAAGAAAAAAGATCATTTACAACAAGTATCTCCGAACAAACCAACGAATTGAACATACAACAACTAATCAAACGAAGTAATTTGCTAAAAATATATAAAATTGAAAAAAAAAACTGATAAAAACGGACACCTCACTAACAAACTCCAAATATACATACATTCACACAACAGTAGAAGACAGTCCGACATAAGAACAAAAAAATATAATTGTAACAAACTTAAAACAACACCAACCACAGAAACTATAAACTTATATAGCAAATTTCCAAAACATATAACAAATTTACACTAGGTAGATACAATATAAGATCGAAATAAAAACAATGATCAAACAACGAGAAGTGTAACAAGATCCACACCCGAAAGGAAGACGACAACACCAACAACGCTCTCGATAACCTGGGACAAAGCATATACCCTATCAGCCTGTGGCGAGGACAAAGGTCGGGAAACACAGTGGGACCACAGCGTATTATGTTTATATTATACATATACCTATGTACCACATGTTAAATAAAACTTTAAACTTAAAAAAAATTGTTTTGGCAAGCCCCTTCATTGAGCCGTCGTCAGTTGCAGAAATTCCTACCTCTAGAGTCTTACGGAATCTAATTTCTAATGCAGACATTCTTTGTCAATATGCGTCTTTTTTGAATATAATGCACATTGATATTTTTGGAGGTGATCATTGCCTATTATAAATCTTAATGTAAGAAAATCTTGATTTTGGCATACACTTAGTTGGTAAATTGAACGATCTAAAAAATACATTGCGTTTAAAATTGTGTTCTAAAAAAATTATCGTTTTGAATAAATATGCAAGCAAATGATGCACAAAAGCTAGATGATATCTAAAACATACTGATGTTGCAGAAAATAATTATGAAAAAGATGAACTAAGATTCACTCAGTTCGGCATCATTAGAGTTGCAGCAATTATTGATAATGAAATACAAACATCAATTCCTATTTCCAATATTTCGAAAGGTAATATGTCCTTGAAAATATTTTATTTAAATATAACAAAAGAAGTTAAGCAACATTTCAAATTAACGTAGATTCCATATCTCTCTTTCTAACAACCTGTATATTGGCTCTGTTAAAGGTTTTTTGAAAATGTTGTGTAAAACTTTTAACTTTCACTAAAAACTGTTTAGTGTTAATATCAACCTGTTTTAAGAATGCCAATAATAACATATGTGTATTGAACAGCTACTTCGGTAATTACTACACAGATGTTGAATACCTTGCTTATGGATTAAATATTATATTTGTATTTCTTTAAAACATATACTTAACTCTTGCTTCTCCTCATTCTCAGTATGACTTTCGTTTGCGACTCTTTAATATTTCCATCTTATTCGCTTTTTGTGGCAGCCACATCAAGTCCTTGTATCAATGATAATAAATCGGCACCTACAGTACAGTACAGTACAGTACAGTACAGCATACAATGTGTAAGTAATAGTGAAAACAACCTTCATTGAAAGGTCATGACAGTACTGTTTAACATACACCTAATCTCTTTGATGAGAATGTAAAGATTGCAATAATAACATTTGTCTTGGAGCAATATGAAACATCTGAAATATTTTAGTGTAAATAAATATGATGCTATTGTTACAGCATTATCTCGTCGGAAGTAATGTTGCAACAAGAAATGGCAATTTGCTGACGCTGGACTCGAACTTAAGACCTAACATCTTACAATAATTACCGGCTTTATCGAGGATTATTAATTATAACAATTCACTCTGATTGGTGGAGCCAATACTGAAAACTGTAGATTTTGAGTTGCAGAAAGTCCCACAAGAAATCGTTCAAGAAGGTCTTCATGACAAGAAAGTTACCGGTTGGTGCGGTTTTACAGCTGATTTTATCATTGGCCCGTATTTCTAGGAGAAAATGCAGAATTGAGTAACTGTATCTGTAACTGTAGAAGTGAACGATACTTGCAAATGTTAAGAGATTATGTTATTCCACAGCTGCAACACGAGCATCATGGAATTGAAAATATCATTTTTATGCATCATGGAGTACCCCCGCTCATATATATTTTGACCAAGCAAAGAATTGTTAACCAACGTTTTTTAAGATCGCGTGTTAAGCAGACATTTCGCAAATTCATGGCCATCAAGATCACCTGATTTTAACCCAGCGGATTAGTTGCTGCTGGGTTATTTATAAAGCTTAGTGTTTAGGAGACGAGACAAAAATTAAAAGACAGTATTACGGAGCAAGTTGGTGCAATTCAACCAGAAATGTTATGAAATGCCGTGTACAATTTGAAGGAAAGCTTGGTAATCTTACATCAATAAAAGGAGCATAATATGGAGCAATTGCCGTAACTGATTTTGTGCCATTCCTTGAGGAATTAAATTGCGTTTATTTTTGTTATTAAATGAATTTCTTAAAAAGTTATAATCTAAAATATACTCAGTAACATTACAAGTGTTGCGTCCAGAAGAAGTAATTTGTTGAACTTGATCTTTTGGCACAATATTATTTAAAGCATGCTATGGTAAGAATGTCAACTTTTTATCATTGATACTTTTTTACGACAAAAAATTCTCTGACTTTCCTGCCTAGGTATGCACGATGGGCGTAGAAGGTACGACGCCCCCCAACTATAGACTTTCTCCTAAAAGCTGGCGTTAATGATAGCCACCCCCGTTCCCTGCATTTAAACCCCATCGAACAGATGTGAGATATTATGGGAAGGAGACTATCCACTATGTACCATCCTCCATAAACTTTGGCGCAGTTAATCAACGAAGTTGCGATGCTTGAAGAGAGACGCCCCATCGACCATCTCATTTTGTCGATGGGTAGATGTGTACAGGAGTCTACTCCGCTACGGGGTCAACACATTATTACTGTTTTTTCGTGTTACATGTTAATAAAATTTCTTGGAAATGTTATCGTTTCAGTTTAGATCACATTGCGCAAAAAATCAACAAATGATTCCTTCTGGGTGTAAGACTTCTACTGGCACTATGAGTATATGCCCCTTACTTTATGATACCCTCATATATTGTTTAGTTGTTACTTACATCATAATTACATACTACATATTTAGTAGTTTCCCGTTATCAGATAGATACAGATGAATAAATTAAATGAATGGCTTTTTTTATGTTATAGATACACTTCCGTTATGTATTCACCCTTCAAAATCAGATGTTTTTCTCACATAGAGATACATTTCTGTTTTACCTTCTGAAAGGTACGTTTTTATATTGTTGGATAATTATTCTACCTCTTACTCAATCAAATCCACATACATTAAAATTTTCAATGTAGTAAATTGTGTAATAACCACTAATCTTAATTTGGAGACCACGAATATCACACTGTAATGTATTAGAAATTCATTTGTTATAGTTTGTGCTAGGTTTCTAAAAATAAAATATACTTTTCAGTTAAATTGCAATATGAAACCAATGGTTATACATAACTTAAATCTATAAATAGTTGATTACTTGTTCTCTGTTGTACACTTGTAGTTAAGAAAATTTTAGACATCAACACAGATACGTAATGCAGTGCATACAAGAGATCTATTATGCTTTGAAAGCTATATACTATGCTGTCATTGATGTAATATAAAAAGCTGATCAAAATGTCAAGTAAATCGTGAAAAAAATATAAAAACCGTTGAACAGAATTGACTGCTTTGACATTTGTTCTAGAGTCTAAACTCTGGATATACCTAATATTTAAACTAATGTTATTATATGTACATACATTTCATGCCTAATAGAAGTAATACATTCCATCTTTTTACGTTAGAAATATCTTTATTCTAGATAATACTTAACCTAGAACATGTATTGTACTTTAAAACGAAATAAAAATTTTCCCGTTTATGTGTACCGAAAAACTGCAAGTTATTCAATAATTCAGTCGGTTTCTACACAAGTATTCTGCAGCTGTTTCTTTGAAAAGTAGCCTACGCATTCACATAATGAACGTTATTTAACAGATACGTAATACAATCCACTAATTTCACTGCTATAACGCTCTTCTCACTGCGAAAGCCTCACATATGTACTATCGAGGGCAAAAGTAATGACTCAGACTACAAGCGTTATAGCCTTCCGCAGGTATTCGACACATTTGACTACTCGCACTGGGCGACTGTAATTAGAGACGTATACCTAGGACGTAAATTTCAGGTAGAAAGATTCGCAAAAAATGTAAAGCGATATGTGATAATTTCATTTTCAATAGTTGCATTTACTCTTTATATTAAGAAGTAATGCTAACTAGAATTCTTAACTAGATTTCGTAAGCACAACCTGTTTCTTTGGCAAAAGTAAATATTGTTTGCTATTATATATGAATAAAAAATGTATTTTTTACACATGTTAATTTTCAATAATATGCTTTTTATTATAATAACACGATTCTATGTATAGAACAACGAATTGTTTTCGATGCTTTTTATGTTTTTCAATATTTACGCAATCCCAAATTAATGAATTTAGTTTTAATTTATTAAAACATAGGTATAATATATGTATTTTTCTGACCTTTATCTACTTATCTATTTTCCAGATATTTTTCCACTTTTAGGTCAATTCAAACACTATTAATTCGATTAAAGATCAATTTATTTCTGAACCTTTATAATTTATTAAGTTTTTGTTACAACTTCGTCAGTGAAAGGAATTGACATTTGATTCGTGTCAAATAATTAATTAATTTTTGCTTTTACTACTATTTCTATTTTTGTAATTTGATACTATACTTACCAACTTGTTCCGTAATGCATTTTGTGTATGAGATTCTACTAAATTTTGAATAATATACTCTACATTATAAATTAATTCGTCTAATGAAATGTTATTGTTATTTACTAAAAATTTGTGGTCTAAACTTATATAACTTATAATATAATACATTACACAATTTCTTAGTTATGATGTAAAATTAGAGTTCCCAATACTTGATTGATTGGTTTTTCATTGTTAAATTAACATGAATTTAGTTGAAGTGTTAATTGTTATGTTATATAATATGTACGTGTAATGATACTATTACTACCATAAATTCTTAATCTCTTTAAAATTACTGGAAGTACAGTATTGTAACGGTTAAAACCTCTTAATAAAACTAATGGTATACATGTATACATATAGGTATATATGGATATGTATACATATATCTTTAAGACATGTTGTATAGTTTGTGTTGTTTCAATCAAAACGTTAGGCGAACGCTATGAAAATAATTTTAAAGTTTCTAGTTTTATAATATTTGTAATTATTGTTTGAACAATATTTTGCACGATAAAATAATTTATCATAAACTTGTTTTTCTTTTATTAATTTATCTACGTTGTACCTGAATTCAGTATCATCATATTTATTTCCAATATATTCACAATTCGCTTAGTTTAAATTCTTTTAAATGGTTGCTACCATTTAGCCTGCGGCTATACGGCTTATTACAAGTGCCCAGTTATGTTTACCTCAATAACGACACAGGCCGGAAAGCCTACAATAGACGCGTGTTATTGCAGTTTGAGTCATTACTTCTGTACTCAATAGTACATATATGTATGTAGGACCTGTTAAATAAAATTATCACTTAATGTATAATAATACAATTGAATTTAGATAATGTAACTAGAAAGGCGGTTAGTATTCCAAAAATGTGGAATTTACACTCGTTAATTTAAAGTGCCTAACGACTTTTTCCTTTCTGGTTTATCCATGGTATCATTAAGTGTTAACCTTGAATAATAAATAGCACAAGTTTGTTATCTTATCACGTTTAATTAAATGAGGGAAAAGCTGGAAGATTTTCTTCTTAATAATCTACAAGGAAATTAGACAGGCCGGAATTTTTAGTTTGTTATATCAAAATAAAGGAAATATTCAACATACACTACCTTACGTTATTGTATTTTATGGGGTTATCACAAAAAAGGAATATATTTTAAATTATCATAAATTTTTAATATCTTAAGTTAAAAAACAAATAAATTTAATTGCTTAAGAAATGGGGTTTAGTATACCCTAAGCTAGTTATGGCAATTGCTCAATATGACCTCTATTTTGTTGTTGTAAGATTACCAATCTTTCCTCCAAATTGTACACAGCATTCCGTAACATTTCTGGTTGAACTACTCCAATTTGCTCCTTATTATTGTCTTCCAATTCTTGTAGCGTTGTTGGTCGTCTTCTAAACACTATTTCTTTTTCAAAAAACCCCATAGGCAGAAATTCGCTGGATTAAGATTAGGTAATCTTGGTGGTCATGAATTTGCGAAATAGCTGCTGAATACACGACCTTGAAAAATGATAGTTAAGAATTCTTTGACTGATCGGAAAATGTGCGGAGGTGCTTCATCCTGCATAAAAATGATATTTTCTATTCTGTGGTGCTCGTTTTGGGGCTGTGTAATAGCGTAATCTCTTACTAGGCATTTGAAAATATCGTTCACCGTTTATAGTTACATAAACGTTGTCAGTGAATACTGGAACGAATAAGGCTTTTCAGTTTATCTGATTTATATTAATTTACATATCAATCTAAGTGATCATGGAAAGAATCGAAACTACATATATGAGTGATCTTGTGACGACAGGAATTCAATTAAACGCGAGGAAAATTGTAGTCTGCCCGATGTACATACATACATACTCCATTCATTCTGGAGCGAAATAGACCAGTATACGCATTTAGATAAAAAAATACACATACACAAGAGTTGGCTTGCTCAAGTATTCCTTCATCTTCATCCAACTTTAGCCGAAATGATCCTAAAATCTTCTATACAGGATGTTTCCAAATAAGCTCGAAAGTTGTTAGAGGGTTAAAGAGAGACTTTCATGTAAGCAAAAGCTTGTCTTTGAAAAGTTACACGCTTCCAAAAATGAGAAAAAAATGTGTTTGGTTTCTTCTTAAAATTGCTGAAGAGTTAAAGAAATGGCATTTTATGGACGTGTTCTGCCAATAAATAAGCTAGCTAGGAATATTTTTTAAATTTTGTTGTGATTCTTCATAGGGGTAAACATGCAACCCCAATTCACTTTTTTACCAGAACTTTTTGACAAAATAAAATTTCTTGATTTAAAAATATCTGCTGAAAAGAATGATTTTTTTCCGTAAAAGCAATAGTTTTCTCATACAAAAAGTAAATACATTATCGTACATGGCGCATAGCTTCTACGAATGAAATCGAAAAAATCTAGTAGGTGGCTGAAAAATCATAATATACATAAATAGGTGGCTTAATTATTGGTAGAACATGCCCGCAATTTTAAGAAAAAACAAAAAAAAAAATTTTCTCATTTTTGGAAGCGTGTAGCTTTTCAATTACAAGCTTACAAGCTTTTGGTTACATGAAAGACCCCCTTAAATTTTTGACAAGAAATCACCCTCTAAAAGCTTTCGCACTTATTTAGAAATGAAATGTAATTGTTAATCCTACCAAGTGCAACTTAGTTGCAAACTATGCTAATAATATTTAAAAGCATCACAGCCATCAAAATTAAGTAGCTGGTCATGACAGGTAGCCGTTTAAACTTTATTATAGGTACTTTGACTTTGTAATTCTTGGGACATTTAAATCAGATTTTATTCACCTTGCAGTTACGTTGCAAAAGGGGAGGTTCAGCAAAATATCCGATGATCACTGTGTTCAGATTAGTATCTTAGATAGCAGGATCTGCTGACTATCTGACAATAAAACTTTTATTCTCGTGAAGAAATTGTTCTTTTGTCAGCTGCATGAAATAAGATACTCATAAACATTGGTGCTGCTATAACATTTTAGTCCTGTTATAGGAAATAACATGGTTAATAATTATTGTCAAAATACCTAAATAAAAGGTTTCCATAGCTGAAAATTTAGTTAAGTCTAAGTTAATACCGCACTTATTATAAAACACAGTGCACACATTTCAGTACTTTGTAATTTAACTACTTGTAATTTTTCATTAACTCTCCTTAATAGACTCCAGTAGATCAGTACAAATAGGAGGAGAAAACTTTTGCTACAGCTGCAGTTGTCACGTATACAACTGTTGCATAAAATATTACAAACTATTAATGAAATTTATTTACTACATGCACATAACATTCTACTACAGTAGGTGCCATACACTATGTTTAACATACATATGCATATAAATACCGAAGTTGATAAATACTTATTTATAGAAGGAATCTACTACTTTCACGATTTGAGAGAAACATCAAGTTCACATATCCGCCTGCATGATTTCTGTTGTTCATCATTATGTAACATAGTAGGTCAAATGTGATTGAATCTGAAAAGATATAAGGTATAGATTGCAAATTATCTTTTACTTAAATTATAAAAAATATATTGTAAATTTGAAACTGTCTTCTATTAATAATCAAGAATACATAACCAGTATAAACTGCTAGCAAATGTAAAGTATTAGGTCGTTAATGCTTGGGATGTTGGAGAGAATGTCGAGGTCAGGGGTCAAGAATTCTAAATTGTATAACATTATATAATAAATAATACAAGACGCCCTCAACATTGTAGAAAAAATAAAAATTTGAAGCTGCTTATGTCATGTATTGTTATTGTTAAAATGTAGCAAATAACAAGTGTAACAATTACTTATAACTGTCTGCTCTTATACATAATATGTCTTTTATACCGAATATATGTATGTAAAATACCTAGTAGGTTGACATCCACACAGCCTTTTCATTTTCATAGATATATTTTTTATCTAAAGTAATGTAAAACGTATAAATTTAGGCAAAGCATTTAGCACATATGTATGTAGTTCGTCGTGACGGTACGTTTCTAATCTATTAGTTTTTATATAACAGGTGTTTTTGTATCATCCTCAAAGGTATCAACGTTTTCTGTTTCCCTTTGACGTTTTCTGTCTGTGAATAACTCCACAAATGCTTTCTTGTATTTGGATTTCTACGTAGTCAGTTGAGTTGAGTTGAGTTTCAGTGGATAACATTACTTTTCGTATACATAATAATACCTAATAAAATGAAATTTATTGAAAACAAGCAGTAGCAATTACATGTTGAAGTCATGCTACAATTTTCTATATAGAGAGCACGTTAGAAATGCCACGACTTCTCAAGTAGTCTCAAATTAGCAAAAGCAATTAATTCTTCACGAAAACTTGATGTGTATGGAAGCCTGTACATAGAATTGGAATTAGAATTTGAGTTGAGGATGATGTTGCACTGCGACCAAATGATCTATTGTGCCCCCTACATGAGCTATACGTTGTTGGTGTTTGTTCCCAGCTATAGCTCTCCAGCCAGTCCAAGGGTTTTAATAAACTGCAATAGCTGTGATGGTTTCAGGGTATTTCCCCCTCGTCAATGACATCCTTATCAAAATGACTTGCGCGAACCGCTGCAATAACCACCCAGTTGGATATCAAGTGTTCCAAAAAAGTCTGCATTACTAACGGAGGATTCGCGAGGAACGCGTTCTTGACAAAATATCTACATATACAGGGTGTATTTGAAATAAAAGTAGACTATGAAAAATGGAAAGATATTATTTTATTACACTTAAATCCAAAATATTTTGCACAAATTCCTTCCCAGTCGCGAGAAAAAAAATGACAAAGAAATTTATAAAATATTCTTCGCACCACTGCCGAATATTTTCGAACGAATATATGGATGTAACCGACGACAGGTGCAGCGACAGGCGATATTTAACGTGTGCATTATTGAACTCTTCATTCAAAGCTATTTAAAAAAACTGACACATCAGCGTTATCTTGTAGTGTTTATAACATCGGCAGCTGTTCTTGCATTAGATTGATCGAGGTGAACATTCTCGATTCAATAGATGGCGCATATTACAATTTATAAGGGAGATTTTAATTGTGGCATTCGCGTCGTAATTGAACAATTTTTTTTTATTTACGGGGAATAAAATTCAATCAACCAGTTCAGCATTTTTGTCTCCTCGTATTTTGTAGCAATCTTTTAAAAGTAGTGTTCTAAAGCGTTGTATAAAGATTTCTACTTTTGAAATAAATGATGGTTGTTCAAACTGAAACGATCAAATTGATACCATTACGTTGAATGGACTTGTGTGGAATAGTAAGTCATTTATATCCTCTTTTCTAAATGTCACTAAAACTTAGATCTGCTGTTTTTAACTTTTGTTGATAGTATCTCAGTACCTTTTATGATATTTTATCATATCCTTCAAATTTTTGGCAAATTACTCTTCCACTTCTTAGATTTTTCATTGAACGACCTATGATAATTTATTACCTAGATTTTACTACTAAAAGCTTAAGCGCATTACCTTTCCTATTATATAAGGTTACCTTTAAATGGGTATTAAGCTACCTACTACTACGTATATGTGTAACTGAAAATAAAATTTTGTACTTGTAACACATCAAAAATTTTCAAATTTATAGGGTTCATAATACAGTTAAAGTCAGTGCATTTCTTTGTTCATTCTGCATTTACACAAATATTGCTGATTTTTCAAGATCACAAATATGGAACTAAAAAATCGATAAGGAATTGTTAGATGGTATGAATAGTGACTAGTGTATTGAAACGCAGC
>ML219454.1:0-12609 GCA_004785975.1 Popillia japonica
TCATGTTCTAAAAGATCTTGAACTGTTATTTTATGGTATGCCTATAGCAACTGTTACTAACTAATTACTGCGTGAACGGCATCTTTACATACTTCTACTTCCCTACCTATTCGTCTAGTACTTATTTCTGGATCTTCTTCAACACGTTCCAAAATTTCTTCTTCAACCCAGGAACCCTTACAAAACACTGCCTTCCATAATCAGCGGTTGCAGGAGTAAAGCTACCGGTCTCTCGAAGGCGTCGCTCAACGGCAGCAAACGTTGGGTGACTTGGTATTCGAAGATTTGGAAACCTTACAGAATACACCCTAACATATTCTCGAGTAATTTCTTCACAAAATCCAAATATCAGTAGCATATCGGTATATTTTGCATTGGTGTGTGTAAGGCCATGATAAACCACGAAAAGTTAGGCTTTCTAAATAATTATTAGAGCATTTAAGAAACTTTTGAACTTTTGATAATTCAGGTATTTCAGATTTGACACTATTATTATTTAGCCATGCGAAATTCATAGGCGACTGGATTATTGTTTGCTTTTTTCGAACGCACGACCATAAGCACTTTTTTTCGTTTTTCTCAAAAACGAGTAAAAATAATAAAATTTTACAAGAGACATCGTTTGATCATTTTTGAATACTCTATCGAATAAAAATTATTTCGTTTCTCTACTACAGACAGCAAAAAAAAATATGTTAATTTCCATAATGGTCATGCGTATTTTATCCACTTCCGGTACTAGTATTTTCTTGAAATTTTCTCAGAACATTCGTTGAATAATACTAACTGACCATGCCAAATTTTATTAAAATCGCATGAGCCGTTTTAAATTTATAATAAAAAAACGATTTGAAAATGTTAACTTCAAGGCCGCGTAGCGCCCAAACTAAGCGACTTTGGACTAAGATAAGTTTACTTAAATCTCCTTATTTTGATCTAAGGAATATGTGGTAGGCGTATGTAAAGACCTTTTACAGACACCCTGTATATTCATTATATTTTTATAACTTCCTCAGGAGCATGCTACAAGTATGAATAACAATTACAAAGCTAGAATTAAATTAATGTACTACTTACAATGTAGAGTTAAAAAACTTTATCAATGTATGGCATCAATATAATTGATCAGCTAACAGCGAGGAACACAATTCTGTTTCGTAATTTCAAAAATATTTTCCAAAAAACTAAACATGTGTGTCAACAGAAAGTCAAAACTGACGTTGTAGTTGTAAGACATTCGAGTAAATTATGCTTAATTGACTTGTGTCTGTTTTAAAATTTATACAGTGTTGGCTATTATTGATGTGAATCATTTCAAAGAATAAACGTTTTTTATAATTGTTCTCGATTTCTAGGATTTTTATGTTTTTATAATCAAAAATATGGTCTCGATCTATACCGTGTGATGCAAGGGTGCATGAAATCTTGCCAATCCTACAATCACTACTGTGTTGGGTTATCCGGTGTTTAAGTAATTGTGATGTTTGACCTATATGTATAGAAGCTATTACAGTTAGAACATGGTATACTGTACACGGTGTTACAAGTTTCCAAAATTGGTGTTTTATCTTTAGGTTTGGTTAATATATTCCGTATTGTGTTAGTAGTGTACTTAGCAATTTTTATGTTATTAAATGGTTTAAAATTAGTTATGATTTTTACTGTCAAACCGTGGATGTAAGGTATTTTCCTGTAGATGATGAGCTCATCAGCAACCGTTACAATTTAAAAGACTGAAGTTAGCGATTAGGTAATTAAGATAAACACAGCAAACAACACAGTCCAGAATGTAAAGTAGCCGTCATAAAAATTGAATCTCTAACTAAAACTGTAAAGTAACTTTCAGAAGTGTTTTATCGTGAAAGTTACTAACACCACATCCTGCTTTAATAATTATTACCTCATCGTAAATTTAGACAGAATATGCACTCGATCAATTGATAAACTGTACCGTGATGAAAGGAAACAGGTCATCCAATGTCTATCGTTTGTTTTAATTAAAAAATGTAAATTTCTCAGCGTACGCTTTCGTGTTTACTTCACCGTTAAAGGAACATAAAACTAATTTCCATATTATTTTCATTCATCGCATCTCGTATACGCGGTGCATTGGATTAAATTGTAATGTACCACTATTATGAGTAGAACCAACGAGCAAGACGGTTCGCCTCCAGTCTGTTAAACCGGACAAAAGCAGTTCTCTTTAGAGCATAAATATGGTTATGTACCATATTTAACAAACGAGAGAGATAGTTTTACCCCCCGGGGTGTCTTTAAAAGGTCTTTATTGCATTATATTACAGATTTCTGCGACAAAAGGCAAGGACGTTTTAACTTGAATGATCTTACAAGGAAACAAAGTCTCCCTCACCGATTTAAATGAAACTTGGTGGGTTTGTAGACTGATGCGGTGTAAGAACATCGGTAACTTTCGTAGATGCTGAATCGCCCGTTGTCGGGGGTGGGACGGCCCATTAGCCTACGCAAATTTCGCTATTTCATTTAATATCTTCAAAACTATAGGACATATCAGAAAAAAGTTAAGACAAATATAGAAGTGTTTTATGAGTACTAAAGGATAGCGACAATAGTTTGCCTGTCATAGTTCCTGTTTTCTAGAAACAACCCCCCCCCCCCCTTTCGCCCCATATTTCTTAGTACTCATAAAACAGTTACATACATATATATTGTTGTGTGTCACTAATGACGCAAAATTAAAAATATGAACAGTTTAGGAAGAACCAGATTATAATGTGATTAAATGTTTTACAATGGTTATCTAAATAACCCACCCTCAACCCTTACCTGTAATTTCCCAATTAATTAAATGTGTGTGTGTTTTTTGTATCCGATATCCTCTTGTGCGCGTTGCAAACTCCTCCCTGCCGTTTCTAATCTTGTTTTTCTTTTTTCGGGTTCTCTTCACTGTTCACCAGTTTAATTTTGATGGTTGAAGGTCTAATGGGCACTTATAAACTTTTACTTGCTTTAAAATGTTGTATTTTCGTTCAAATAGATTTTCGTGACTGGTTTTTCCCGTCCGTCGTCAAAACTTCGTAAACAACTGTCCCCTCCCTTTTGTTTCTCCGTTTCTCCCAGGCCTACCACTCCGTAAATTTCCAAATGTACTGCTTGATATTTTTTAAAGATGATTTTCGTAATTCCAGCTTGAGTTTCATGTTTGTTGTGCCGAAATGGATGTAATTATGTATTATATGTGTTTTGTGATGTGTTTTTTACAATAAATTTTGAGGAATAAAATTTTTCACATTATAATCTGGGTTTTTTAATTTTTCCCCGTGCACGCCGTTGGCTGGAGATATTTATTTTATTTTTTTAACTAATTAATAATTAATAAATTAATATAATTGTTTAATTTAATTTAATTTAATATTTTTTTTTAATTCTAATTTAATACTCCTAACACAAATAAGGAGATAGTATGAACAATAATAACATAATATATTCTTCTTAACTTTTTTTTTGATATGCCTTATAGTTTTGGAGATATTAAAGGAAATATCGAAAGGTAGCGTTGGCTAATGAGCTGTCTCACTCCCAAAAACGGGCGATTTAGCATCTATGAAAGTTACCGTTGTTCTGACACCGCATCAGTCTACAAACCCACCAAGTTTCATTTAAATCGGTGAGGGACACTTCCCCGTGTTTCGTTGTTAGTCCAAATAGGATAGTTTGTAATATATCCAGAGATAAAGTTATAATTGTTATATCAGCTAGTTTTTGAATATCCTTTTAGACACCTGTGTATATGGTATATACACCGTGTCCAAAGTTATCGGTGCACTATTGCTATCTTCGTTATTTCTGCAGCTGCGATTTTAGTTAAATGAGCAAATTTTTAGTGTTTTTAACGCTGATTACTATGGTGTTCTTGAAGAAACAATTGAATAACGCATTCCCGAGAAATATCGAAATTTATAATTTTTTTAAATGGAACCCCTGTATTATTTGTACATATTTTTGATCATCATAATATTTTGAACAAAAAATATCCAGTACATAACTATTCTTAACGTAAAAATAAACAAATGAGAAGCGTTCAAAGTTTAAAAAATTATTAACATGTAATTCTATGTAGGTGATGGAAAATCATAATAAAACATTACATTAACAGTAGACTAAAAACAACAAACACAAAATCAAAATAATTTTCCTTCTGTATTACAAAACTTTCCTAAGTGTGCTGTTCAATGCATTTCTTGGCTCTCACGATATCGCTTTGTATGGCTTTTTTGTGATTAATAAAGCAGTTCTGTTTGATTGTATAGAAAATTTCGAAGTAATGAAGATACATTTATGATACGAAGAAAGAAAAAGGAAAAAGGATAGTAGACGAAGAAACAGAAGTAAACGTGATGGTTTTTTTTTTGAAACCAATCCAGAAAAATCTATACGAAATTGCACCAGAGAATTAGATTTGCAAACGTACACGCCATTGTAAAAAACACAAGATTAGTTTTCTGTAATTGGAGACATTTTTGTAATGAACGTCCAGATAACTTTTTTTATATTCTATGGTCTGACAAATCTAACTTTTCAAATTCAAGTATTATGCATAAAAATTTTGCGATCAAATTAATTTAATTTGTATAATTTAGGAATGTGCAATAAGAAAAATCAACATTATTGGAGTAGAGAAAATCCTCTGAGCGTTGATCCGTGCACTCCCCAGCACCGGTTTAGTTTAAATTTGTGGTGTGGATTAACGGGTAACAGAATTCTAAGTCCCGTTTTCTATCATGGTACCTTAACTGGAGACCGCTAGGTTGGGTTATTAACAGAAATTCTGGATGATCTTTTAGATGATGTGCTACTGCTTCATAGGCTCCGTTGTTATTTTCAACAGGATGGGGCACCGGCTTATACTTTCGCTAATACTAGTAATTTGTTAAATAATACATTTAATCAAAAATGAATAGGAACCAAGCGCCTATTCGTTGGCCTGCACGCTCTCCTGATTTGACCCCTCTCGATTTTCATCTTTGGGGTTTTCTGAAGAATGAGGTTTACAAGCAGCGACATCAAAATGTGATGGATCTTGAAAATAGTATTAGGCAAACGTTAAATAATATTTCTGGTCGAACTATTAGAAAAGCCACACAAGGCGTTATTGCGAGAGCCGACAAATGCAGTGAACAACACAGCAATGTCTTCAAGTATTTGTTGAGTTAGGCAAAATTTTGTAACACATAAGGAAAATTATTTGATTATTGTGTTTGTAGTTTTTATTCTACTGTTAACGTAATATTTTATTATGATTTTCCATCACCTACATAGAATTACATGTTAATAATTTTTTAAACTTTAAACGCTTGTCATTTGTTTATTTTTACGTTAAGAATAGTTATGTACTGGATATTTTTTGTTCAAAATATTATGATGATCAAAAATATGTACAAATAATACAGGAGTTCCATTTAAAAAAATTATAAATTTCGATATTTCTCGGGAATGCGTTATTCAATTGTTTCTTCAAGAACACCATAGTAATCAGCGTTAAAAACACAAAAAATTTGGTCATTTAACTAAAATAGTAGCTACAGAAATAACTAAGATAGCAATAGTGCACCGATAACTTTGGACACCCTGTATACCGGTCGTTTTGAGTGATAGGATATTTAAAGCGGTGAGGAGGTGAAGCGAGCTACGTCCCCACCAATATTGTAGAGTACACCGTTCATAGACTCATACGCGTCCCCACTTCTTAGCGAATTTTCATACCCCTTACCTCTTCCGGGCTTTATTTATCCTATTTCTCAAAACGACCGGTATATAGATATGTACATATATGGATAAATAAAGTTTCACTTACAGTAGGGTAATACCGCGCATTGCTGGATAAAACAATTCGTTTTCCCACGTCGATTCATCTCCAACTTCGAAATTAACACTAAAGCATTCGCTACTGGATTTCTGAAACAAAACAGATAAAGGTTAGGATATAATGATCTCGTACAAATAATGGTTTTAGTAATACATGATTTAACAGATTGTGAGATGCGGTATTTACTAGTTTATTTTGCGACGTTAATTATCAAAGACAGAACAAAAAAAGACTTTATTTTTAATATGTAGTTTACAACTTCAGATTATTCTAAGAAAAAAGAACATGATTTTGTAAGTTGCAGTTACAAAACTATGCATTTTTTGTGAGAGCAAGATACTTTGACGTATAACCACATTTTTGATGTTTACACTTACTTGGTGGCCTAGACCCACTCAATGAGCTGTCTTATCGTTTACATGAATTATGACATATGGATAAACCGTCTCTTGTACGGCTTTTCAATTTTTTCATGCATTTATAGAAAACCATTTTAGTTCTTTTTTTTTTAGTTCGACACCTTCACCCAATTTGGAAGATTTATTTTGTTTCTAGGGTTAAGTCTGCAGCGGTAAGGCGATAAGCGTAATACGGCAGGATTGCTTTTTGTGGCAATAGTATCTACTACATACTTATGTATATATTCCCCTAAGAAGCTAAATGTCAAGTAGCTGATTATTTGTATAGTAATTGTTGAAGTAAATAATATTATCACTTAGAAATTCTTGGTGTGACTCGTATTGGAAATTTTCTTTACTAATCCAGAATGATATGAAGCATTGTCAAGAACAATCACTGTTGACGTATCATTATGGTGGTCTAAGGAGCAATGAGATAGTCACGCGACCCTGAATACATTAACATCCCATCAGATACCCTCAATCCTAGCTTGTGACTGTCTGGAAAACCTCAAAATCATGGCCAAGCATAATCAAATTACTTTGGTATGGGTGTTGGAGCGTAAGGGTATACTTGGCAACAAATTAGCAAACAAGCTGGCAAGAAGAGGTTCTGCAACAATATTCGTTGAACCAGAAGCTGGTCTGGCGATAACTGTGAGTTGTTGTGTGAGAGTGGATCGCAAAAACACCCTAAGTACACTGAAACGACGTTGAAGGACAGATACGCAGCCAACGGATGATGAGGCAGCCATTTCTGCATCTAGCAGTAGATGAGCAGGCTCTCAGCCGCGTACAGCTTAGAACAGTGATGTGTCTGTTAACAGGACACGTCTATTTAAGAAAATACCTACATAGAATTGCCATCTTTAAGGGTGAGCTGTTTGCAGACCATGGCATGTGGTGTTTTAATGCTGTGTATTACAACGATAGAGACTGCCTCTGTTAGGACCAACCATTGGCCATGCGTCACGGTGTTAAGGGGATGATGTACGAAATCAAATCAAATTATAAACATTTAGCACAACCTGTTTTGCATCTATCGATAAATATTGTCTCTTCTCCTCATTATCACAGTCAGTGTTATCTATTTCCAAAATTGTATTAACACTTGATTTCAGTATATTTATTATATGCAAGTACGAAATCAATATTGATGATTATTATAAATAAATCGATTTATAATAATCATACAGTGTGTTAGAAAGAGATAGTAATCCCTAACTACGGCAGGTTGCATACTTTTTATGTGGGCTCAGTTGGCAACTAGATGCCGTTCCAGTTATTATTTATCTACAAGCCAGAAAAATAATTTCCAATATTAAAAAGCTTTTACGTAGCTTTATATGGGATGTACATGTACATACGGCAAAGCGCAATAACGTGATTATAATTGCTATCTAGTGCCAACAGTAACATCTTTCTAATTGGCAGAACTTAAAAACTATACCAATTAAAAAAAAGTCGGTTTCTGATATGTTGCTTTGTTACAACTAACTTAAAAACAAGAATTTTGTTGTTTCCACTTTCTTTCGTCATCCGAGCTTTAATGGAGCAGGATATTAAAAAATCTATTTTATAAGCTAGATACTTAAATATTTATTTACCACCAAATTACCGGATAGTAAAACACTTTATATCCTTTCTAAGGCTTTTCTGTTTTATTCTGTATTTATAAATGGCTGATATTAACCTTTTTGTACAAAAGTTTCACATTTTGCAAGTAAGCACTTAATTAGAAAGCAACGAATTTCAAAAGTATATTACTGCTGCATGCCTCAGTTCGGCGAAGTACGACATGACAAAATCAAAGAGGAAGTGAACCTTTTATTCGGTGAAATCATCTAACGAGCGGCCAACATTGTAATTAATTCCAGCGAATTGTCTTTTTGATCCATTTTAATCAGTTCGTTCTCTGCATATCGCTCGTAGCTCGTTATAACAATATACAGTCATTGATGAAATTCTTACCAGAAAGTGTTTTATACTATTGCGAATACAGACTGCCAGTTCCATATAATTGCGCTGTCAAATGAGAAAATTAATAAATATGTACTTACATTCACATCTAATCTACGATAAAATAATAACATAAATACTTGAAAATTATGTTGTTGATTTTCAGGAGGATTTACAAATTGATCAGTAAGATAAAAGTATGCTTTTAATGTAAAAGAAATATTAGGGGACGGTACCAAAGCAAGAATATATTGAATAGTCAATAACTCGAGTCAATATTGGAAATTCATATACTCCGAAAAATGAGATTGTCCAGCAAAATTTGAATTTCAACCGAGTATCAGTAAATTTATTGACACATATGTACATACAACAAGCATATTACGTATGTACATATACCGGTCTGAATTGCGGTTCATTGATTTCAATACACGACTAAACAGTGTCTATTCGCACATACCAATAAATTGAAATTTGAAATACCTCTGCTCCGCTACGGTGCGGATTGCGGCGTGTATGTTTATTGTTAGTGAACCTGATACGCTTAAATATGAGGATATTGTGTTAAATTGCCAAGAACGTCTTTTAACTTTTCAAAGAATAATTTTTCTATAAGAATGTATCCATATTGATTCTCAAGACGATGGAAGGGAAATACCAAGACTGTTGATGGTGAATGTGTTACATACTCCTTTAGGCTAATAGTAGCATATCTGGTTATTAACCATGACAACATTGATAGTTAGTTCCTAAGTTCAGAATGCTCAGCATAAAATTAAAAATCGTGTTTTGGTGAATCACTACCAATACCAGCAATTGAACATAAACGGTGACAGATCTTTGAAGATATACAGGGTGTTGCCAATGTATAAATTTATCAATTTTCTTACGAAATTTTTATATTAGAAAATTATATTACGAGACACTAAAGAATGCAGTGGAACCCATTTATAATCGTATAAACATATGTAAGTGCGTATTCATAAACCAACAGCCAAACTATTGATAAGGCGCTTCGCCAGCTGTAGCAGCTCAACTAATATCAATAATGCATCTAGGTGATCGATTGCTTTCTACAGAGCTGGCTAACTTTTTCGGTGGCAGTGAAAGAACTGCCAGGTGATGTTTTTACAAACAATAAGAGTTATTGCGCTTAAATTTGTCGTGCGTTGAAATGAATAAAATCGAAAACCGGGCTGTTATAAAATTCCTAACAAAACAAGGAAAACCTCCAAAAATTATTCTTAAAGAGATGTATGCTGTATACGCGGATGATTGCCCTTCCAAGACACCTATTTGCAAGTGGTCAAAATTGTTTAGACATGGTCGACAATCACTGGATTATGACCCCCATCCTGTTGACGTGATCACTTCAGATGTTGTTGAAAAAAAAATAAGCGTTTGGTACTGGAGAATGCAAGACTAAAGAAGCGTCAATTATCAGCTTTACTAGGAGTTTCGGAAGCCACAGTTTTCAGAATTTTACCTGATTACGTTGATATGACAAAGGTTAGTGCAAGATGGATGCAGTGGCATGTTAAGGGCTCCAGCCCAAGAAGTTTAAAGTCACCCTTTCTGCAGGAAAAATAATGCACTTTTTGAGACTTTCAAGGAATTTTATCATATGAATAAGGGTAGTACGATAACGTCGGAGTATTACACACACTTGATCCATCTCCTAACAGATGCTATCAAAGTGAAGAGACGCGGAAAATTGACGCAAGCTGTCTTGTTGCTCCACGACAATTCATCTATGTACAAGCCCAGACTTTCAAAAGCGGCTATAGCTGATTGTTGCTTTGAAGAAATCGAACATCCGCCTTATAGCCCAAACTTAGCACCCAGTGATTATTTTTTGTTCCCGAATGTCAAAAAAAACACTAAAGGGGATAAAATTTAGGGACAATGACAAACTTATAGCAGTAATTGAGGGCTATTTTGCGGAAAAACCAAATGAATATTTTTATACTGGGTTAAAGATGTTATTGAAACGGTGTCATACCTATATGCAAAACCAGGGGAACTATGGGGGTATGAGGCAGTAAACACTTCAAGGACAAACAATCTTCATTGTCACTTCATTTAAACTATTCAAGTATTCCGAGAGATCGTTCTCGCTTTTGACGTTTTCATGTATTATGTAAACGGGACCTGTATTTTTTGTTTCGTCTATTTGTTTTTTCATCTTGGAGATCCTGTCAATATACTGGAGACCTGGCAACATTATCGCCAAATCATTCCATACATACTTGTTAGACATTTCGAGAACCCAGTCTATGTTATCTAACAAAGATAATTGATGTTTGAACAATTCCTAGCTTAGGCAATAAGCTTAAGGAATATGTCTCCGACCTCCAATACGGTGCACTACTGTGATGCAGACCTTATTGAAGGCGTGCAAAATAAATTGTAATGGATGTAAAGGATTCGCTAGCAAACTAGGAGACTATATTACTTTTACGTTACTATAGGTACTATTATTATAAGCATTTTACTGACAGACACAATATAGTTATTCCAACAGTGAGGCAGTAAAAGTTTATATCTGAAAATGAAGACAAGGCACCTCCTAATTCCAATTCGCCCTAAAAATTAGTAGAAGCAGACATCTTCAACTTAGAGGGCAACCTCCTTTCGTGTTCCATGTTGAAGGAAATTTGATCTCTGGAAAGTTTTTTTTTCCCAGACAAGTTGCCTTTAGAGCACACCTTTGATTTGACATGGATCGGGCTCCAAAAATTGAGAAAATATCGTATCATTAACAGCTGGAACTGGAACTATGGTTTCTTGATGAATCGTCACGAAAATGTACTTCAACATCATAATAGCATTAACACCGTGTAGTTCTACTATTGAAGATGGCAACGTGGTTGCCGGAATAGGTATTTAGTGCTAATAGTGTTAGTGCGGAATTGGAGAACATTTTCGAGAAAAATCATCTCATCGTGGAACGTACGGTAGTCAATAGGAAAAGATCAGTTAGAAGAGCCCAACTTAAAAGTATTAATTCGATTAGCTTGTGGACTTTTTTCTGGTTAAATCCAGATCAACATGACTAAAATTTAATGGGACGCAATGATAGTTGACTTTTGGAGTCTTTTAGACAACGACGAGAGCTAAGGGCCATTTAGACAAATTGTGTAATTTTTTCGCCAAATCGACAAAACGCTGCCTCGATATTTATAACCGACTCCACTTATCGTTTTTCCTTCCGCAAAAATCGCTTCATGGAATGGGGCATAATGGGGTGTGACTAACGTTTAGTGCATAGTACAAAAATAAAACGCTATTTAATACGATAACTTTCACTGAACGAACATTTATATCACTTTTGATTGTCTAATTTTTACTGAGGTATGATATACCGCGTAAATAGAGATTACCAGTTGCGGCTAACCTCCATATTTCACAATCCGTTGGATATTGGATAATAAATCTTCACTTCGGTCTTTTAACAATACAAATATATCTGTATTATGGTAACCTTATCCGTGACTGTACACGTTTTCGACCTGACTGCACCCTTCCTATCTAGAGAAATTATTTTCACGACGGGCGTAATAACAACCGCCTAGGAAGTTTACCTAACACTATTCGTAGCTATATATAGAGCAGAAAGTCGACAGAGTGATGATATCGATTACAATTTACCCCCGAAACGCTTCGAGGTAAGATGACGAACACAAAAAAATGCTGCGGGACAATTATGTAATAAAATCGCAACATTACCTTCCCGAGCGGAGATTTATCCGAGATATAAATTGTAAATAAACATGAGTGGAGCTTGCGTCAACACTACGAGACGATTTGAAATTATAAATGGAAAACTGCCAGGCCTTATGCAGCGACAGACAAAGCGAGAGTTGTGTTTGTACTAGTTGATGGAAATTTACATTGGATGCTTGTGAATTATGCCTCTCGGATATGGTTTACTGTCATATTTGGTATACTATTTTACATATTTATTTGTTGAATAATATACAATCTAGTTATCGTGAGTATATGTAACAGCCATTTATAAGGTTAGCAACAACGGCATTTAGTGTAACATCGTGATATTCTATGTATAATTTCATGTTCGTGTATGAGTTACAATGAGGAACTGTGACGGTTCAGAGTAAAGCTAAACATATTTAGATATGCACAATTATAACGAGGTATTGCTTGCCATTAAAGGGATAACACATTTCCTTATTACCCGGAATTACAATATGAGCAATAAAGATTGAAGCGTGCCAAGGATTCTGAATATGGCAAAACGAACTATATAGGGGTGGGCATAAGGCGCCTGGCAAAATAATTTCAAAAAACGATAACACAAGATTAAAAAAAGTTGGTTTTGTTTCATTATACCGTAAAAATATACAGGGTGGGGCACCACATTCCCGTCGGTTTATATACGAGAAA
>ML219454.1:17609-46484 GCA_004785975.1 Popillia japonica
GTAAAAAGATTTTTAAAATACTTTACCGTTTCTCGTATATAAACCGAGGGGAATGTGGTGCCCCACCCTGTATACAATAGGTGTTCAAAATGTTCACTGTTCATCTCGTTCCACTTCAAATCTCGTTTTTGGAACAATACGGGCGAGCATCGTGAGGTCTTCATTGATGATATCGAACTCGGTTGTTATCCAATGTTTGAGATCTTCGACATTTGCAATCGAATATGCGGAAAGCCGACTCTTCATCAGGCACCAAATTGAAAAGTCCATCGCTGTAAGGTCCGGAGACTTTGGGGGCCAAACAATGCAGCCACCTTTACTGATCCATCCTGGGAGGTGCTCCTCGAGGAAAGCGCAAACCTCCAAGCTGAAATGAGCTGGGGCAGCGTCCTGCTGCAAAATGATGCCCCGTCTGTTGAATCTATCATCCTCAGCCAAAGTGATGCGTAAGTCTTGTAACAGCTGCATCTACGTTTTCGAATTGACGGATCCGTAAACGAAATAGGGGCCAAACCATAACTCTGGGAAAATTCACTTCCTTTTTGAGAATCTCATGAGGATGAGGATTGGCCTAATAAACGCAGTTGTGCTTTTTTACTCCGCCATTAACTTTGAATTGCGCAGGAAATTCTCCGCAGATACAACACCCTATTCATCGACTGTATGCTTTGCACACACACAATTTACAATTTATTCGCTGTCCGTACAAGAGGGTAAAAAAGGCGATTTGTGTGTCCGCCTCCGGTTAATAGAGTGTCCGTGTAAGAGAATATGTTTTATTAAGGAAACATAGCGGTTTTGGCGGTTTCCCGAGAAATCTCCGTTAGAGAGGAATGTCCGTTTAAGAGAAGTTTTACTGTATATGTGTTATAAGTGCGAAGCAATATTTCGGCTGTGGTTTCCGAATCTAGAGAGGATTTCAGCATCCAAGGTGATCAAAGTATATCAGTTTGGAAGTGTCGTAATGAAACTGGGTAATTACAAAATGAAATATGAGTCGCCCTTTTACAATACTGTGCCAGAAAATGTTAATCAAAAAATTTTAAAGTTCCAATGAAAACAAAGCTAATACAACAATCTTATCAATACTTTGTATGAAATCACCAATCGGCCATTGCAGTCACAGTCATAACACATACGAAAATCAGACTAGTTACTAGATAAAATGTTTTTAGTGTTTAACAAATCTGAAATTCGCTGATTTACAACCTTTTGCAGCACTCTGGATGCTTCGTTGTGAAGTATAATCATATCGAACATTCTAGATCAAGAATGGTGACTTGAAGATTTTCATACTACCTTAACCATAATACGAGGAAATAGATCCCAACATATTAATGAAATTCACTCAACGCAAAACGTGAAAAATCTCTGAAAGCATCTATACAACAGATTAAAATGTTACTATCGGTTTGTTCAGAAAACTCTTGAAAGAAGAGATTCCACAGAGGTAGCCTTGTTGCATATTGTCAGAGCTGTTGGAATAATTTTCCAAGAACCAATGGGGTTCTGACACTAGATGCTAAAGTTTATTATTGGAACTAAATACTTTGCACAAAACGGATTTGAAGTTACCTAAATCCTGTCTTGTAACTAACGTACAGAAAGTATGATATGTTGATAATTACGAAGCGCTGAGTTGTGTAGTAGACTTGCCGCTAGTATGATTGCCTTCTCTTCACTTTGTTATCAGCAAACGAATCTCATATGCATACTTTTTCGAAAATAAAACTACAAATATGAACTCTTACCGTATGGATTATTTTATCTAAAGCTGTATGCAAAATTGAAACAGAAGTTAAGACAAATAATGCGCGAACACGGACGATGGAACAAGAGAAAATGGCCGAAAAGTGAAAAAAAAACGAATTTCAAAATTACATTCAGTAGATTACTTGCTTTACTTCCCGGACTGACATATTGATAAAGGTATTGCAGTCACGCACAGCATTCGATCGGAACTTACAGGGAGCGGAGGAGGATGGGATCAGTCAGTGGGAGCGGCAGTACGATGCGGTTCATTTTAAAATGAAGATCGCTGCGAAATTTGAACCTATAGGCATGTAGAAAAAGACGAGTCTGCCACGGCCAATATAAATTTTCTTACGGAGGAGGGTTTCTTGAACGAAGAAGAACATACGGCAGGATGGTCGTAAGGGTTTCCTCACGACCGTAAAATCAAGTTTTAGCTTTCGAACTTTCGCCGTTTAAAGAGAGAATTATTATGCAAAGGACGTAGTTTTCTGCTTACCGCGGTACTCTAGCTTGGTTCGAGTTATTAGATTTCTTTTAGGATACGGTAAATGATAGAAATGTTATTTCCTCAGAAATGTAAATGAAGATATCCTTCATTCTTTTTTGTGATAAAGGAAAGAGGCGGAATACGTTTACAGAGGTTAGATTTTATAAAATTACTAGTAAACTTATTGTAGTGACAGGTTGTATGTAGACCGCTTCCGCGTACTATTTCTGTCGTGCAAGATTTCCTTATAAAGAATGTTTTTTAGAGTCATAAAACTTTTTTTTAAAAACAAAACACAACATGTTCAAAGGAATTACCAAAATTTCGGTTTTATTAGCTCACAAATTTCATGGCATTTAATGTTTAAAAATAATTTTTGGCATATAGCCTCCGCGACTGCGTCTTATGAACGCCATCCTGTCGGTCCAATTTTGCACCACTTTTCCGAGCACACCAGAACAGATTTCCTCAATAGTGCGTCGAATGTTGGTTTCTAAATGATGAATTGTTTCTCGTTTATCAGTATGGACCAGAGACTTGTATTCCTACAAAAAGTAGTTCATAGGTGTCAAATCACACGAACGAGGTGGCCAATTCAGGGGGCCATTTTTTGAGATAATTCGGTTACCAAACGTTTGGTTCAACAGAGTGATGGTTTCACGCGCTGTATGGCCTCCTGCGTCGTCTTGTTGGAACTACTTCTCTTCCAAATGATTTGCAATGACATGAGGAACAGAAGAATCACGAGTCATTTGCCTGTAGCGTTTGTCATTCACAGCAATGTTGGCACCGGTTTCGGATTTAAGGACAAATGGGCGATGATTGTAATTTTTTCTGGATGTACTGGAGTCTCAAGAGTCTCGTGAGAATTGCGCTTTTTCCAAAAACAACAATTCTGTTTGTTTACGTACCCGTTGAGCCAGAAATGAGCCTCATCGCTGAAGATGATTTGACGATATAAATCTGGTTCAACTTCTAGTGGATTCTCAGCCCATGCACCGAAAACACGTCGCCATAGATATTCTGCTGGTTTTAATTCGTGGACCAGTTGGATCTTATATGGATGCAGGCAAAGATTCTTCCTCAAAATTTTCCGAGGCCTCTATCATACTCACCTGTACAGCGGGCTCGATGTGAAAGAATATTATCCAAAAGAGTAAATGTGGTCATGCGTATTAGGTGCTCAAATGAACGAATCTGCGCACCAAAAACTTGACGAAATATTCTATAAGTTTTGGCGAACAGAGCGCGAATTTTGGGAATCAATTTCCACAATTTGTAAACGTTGTTCTGATGTATATAAGTCTTTGCATGGTGATTTACCAAAGTATACTGAAAAAAAGGTCAAACACACTTCAAAAGTATGACGGCTAGTTTGACAGTTATCCCTATGTATTAGAGTTCTATACCTATAAAAAATACCTTAAAATACATAATGTTTTATACAGTAAATATAGCGTTTGTACTCTAAACAGGTATTGCCAAATCGAAGAAACTGCATAATTACTTGACGGCACGCCAATATATTAATCCCTGGGCCTGAAAATGTTCTACTTTTGGATTTATGGATAGTAGGCCATGACTTGGTTTTCTCTTATAAATAATCTCAGACAGTAACGGCTACTCACATTAGTAAGTGTGCATACCAGTCACGAAAATGGTTCGCGTATGTATCATCTGTCACCAAATTTGTTATGAGGGTGCTCTAGATGTCAGTATTCGAAATTGAGAATAATTGTGGAAAATATTTACAAACATAGTATAGATAGAAAAAAATATAGTTTACTAAAAAAACTCGAATGTTAAATTGAGCGAAGCAAATAATAAGGTATCTTCAGCTGATTTGTTCCGTGGGTTTTTGGCTGTTGACCGTGTCATGATTTGTAAAATACAATACAGTACAAACAAATGTACAAGACATACCTACAATAAAAAATCGACGTGTCGCCAGTAATGTAAGTAGCTTCTTCAGGAGTAAGGGGTGTCTGGGGGGTACCAGAAAGTCACGGCAATTCGACGTGTGAACCACGCTAGAGGTGAAGGTCAGAAAGTTTTCGCCTCTAGCGTCGAGCTTAATTTCATTTATTCTACGATCATGTTGTTTTCCAGGCTTAAAGTCGGTGGATTACAACGTCTGAAATCGATCCAAAAAACTCCATAAAACTACCATAAAACACAAGTTCTGAAGAAGTGTATAGCAGAATGCTGGGATACATTGCTTCAAACAAATAGCATCTGCTATTGAACACTGGAGAAGACGTATGTAAATTGTGGTGACATACAAATATGGCGTATATAAAACCTTATTGGCCAAGCTATTTAATTAAAATCACGTGTTTTTCCTTATGTGAAAATAATGAACTTTAAATAATAGTGTAAATTCTTGCATGTCTTCTTGTTATATATGATTTTTGAATTATTGATAATTTTTTGTTAGACATAACAATTGAAAACTATTCGTTCATATGCCAAACATTGAAAACATGACTGACACAAGCTTCCAAAAAAATAATTCGAATTTATCAGACAAACCGTCACAATCGGAAGACGACCACAATAGGCTGAGGGAGCAAAACTAACACAAACTAATACAATAACAAAATAGATTATCTCAGTTGATCAACTGGTTAACGTAAAAGAAACACCGAAAAATTCAATTAATTGTTCTTTCATACCCAACGGGAAAGCATAAGAAATTGAAAATTAGAGCAGGTCAATTGCAAACAGCTTTAATCACATCGTTTGGGTCGAATCCTCCTGTTTGACAACAGGTTAGTCATAGCGTCTAGCAGAATTGGAGACGACACTTAGAGCGTAAGCCAGAAAACTTTTCCATGGAGCAAAATTTTCTGCAAAATGGAGAGTGTCCGTACAAAGTTGCAAAGTACATTCAACTATTAGGTTTCTCTTCTATAGGCTATCAAGTCTTGGTTTCGAAGGACAAGGCTATGGTTATGACTGTAAAAACATGTGCGCCCATTTACGAAAACATCAAGTTTATTCCTAATGGAACTTGCACTAGGAAAAAAGGAGAGAAAAATCTGCTGTTGTCCTTTTAGCAAACTTTGGGGGATGAAGTCTAACATTATTAGGTACTAATATGTCGTTATACTTTAATATTGAAAGTTTCTGTAATGAAAAAAACAAAAACACCTGCGAAGAAAAAAACAGGTCGAAATGAATAAAATCTGTAGTAAATATGTGACCCTGTTATAAATATAATATTTGTGTGTACAATTCATAGGCAGCAAAGCTGCTTCGTAAACAAATGCATTCGTAGTGTACAATAAACCTTTATTTACATATCATTTAACTTGATAAAAAATATCTGTTTATGTCTATTAGAAATTTTTGCAGCGTCCCTTTTTTTCTTGTACACATGTATCAGGCCCAGATTCAACGAAATTTATTTAAAAAAAATTGGTAATTATTAAAGGAAAAATTATTTCAATATGTGATCGTAAATTTTGTGGATTTACCTTTCTTGTGATATTAGTTTTATACTGTTTATTTTTTCGACACTATAAGAGGGAAGGGGTTATAGGCACCTGAAAATCTCTAAATCAGGATACTTAGTGGATCATTATCACATTTTACAAGAACGGTTCAGGAATCTACAGGATCACATAATACTAATTTTTACTTTGATACAACAATTTGAAGCGGTATACATACAAAGACAATATGGGATTCCAATGGGTCTAAACTACAGGATTCGTTCGTATGTACATAGCTATAGAAACAAATCCAAACCAGACACAGGGGTGGGAATAGTTATTTACAGACTATGATGCAAGGTTTGATGACGTTATGGGCAAGCGCAATAATCTTTAATACAAAAATACAACAATGTGCCCAAAAATGTTTACAAAGATGTTACTAAAGTGCACACATTTTCTCAGACAAACAAGGATCACTGGGGCTGTCAATCCACTGTTACTCAACCAGTTCTGAACTAAAGAATCACAGTTGGGATCGCAGTGGACAATCTTTCTAAAAATTAAGGTACTGCTACCTTGATCAGAAGTAGGTACTTTAAAACTTCTTCCGATTCCGATTCTATTGGTTGAGTTGTGTTACTCAAGTAAATGCTACCATGATTACAAAGTCATGTTGACAGATTAGTTGGAGTTCCGCAAAAATTTAATTTGGACATTTTTTTGGTGGTAAAGTGTACTTTGTTTCAAGGGAATAAACATACGTTATAAATACGTCAGTTATTTGCTAATCTTGTATATACAACTACTACCGAGATATATTAATTAACACACCGATTCATCAATTGGTTAATTTGCACTACCCATGTTTGGCTAGCCCACACATTTGTTACAACATGATTCTGCAATAAATCAAAGTCTAAATGACGATTACGCGAGATTCCTGGCGTCCAATTTATAAAAAAACTGCGTTTAATCCCCATAAAATGCACGCAGAACAGTTGGAATTAATAATGGCGGACGTAATTGATACTAACGCTCTAATGAATGAAGCTGACGCTACCGCGTTCCAAAATGAATTAGTATTATATTTATAGTTTTAGTCACGATACGCTGGAATTGGTGGGTTTTTTCTTACGCCTGTATAATTGATTAACTGGTTTGGTATTGATATTGATTTCATCAGTGAATACACGAAAATCGAAATAGAAAGTGTTTATTTAAACAATTTATTTTAAAGATTCTTTTGGAAATGATTCAATATTCATCATCATCATTTATCATACTTTTCTAGTAGGTCAATGACAAACCTTATTTTTATGTTTTATGTATTTTTATTATTAACAAATAATTTTACTGAATGTAACGACGCGGTATACAATTAATCAAAATGGATTTCCCTAGTATATTCGAATTTTCAATATAATTTTCCATAAATAACAATCCACAAGAAAAATTTACCCCAAACACCTTAATTATGCATCGCATTGTTACGTCAAAGTTAAATCATTAGCGCTACCGTCAAACACAACCCCCTCTACCTTCCCCCAAAATCGTTCAAAGTTATGATGGGAATATGGCAGCAGAAGAAAACAACTAACAATACTTGCCGAATAACTTGGGACGAACTAATGACGAAAGTTCCTATATCAGGAAAAAAAAACAGTAAATGCTGCGCAGTACAAAGAAAAAGTTGGAGTAAATGGAATTGGCCATGACTCGTTCCAGTTCTGTATATACATCGGTCTGCAATCAAACTTCCAATCGCTAATGTGAGAGGCTTCATCCTGACACGCATGACAAATGATCCAAGCTTGATTGTATAACGATATAATACGTTTCGAAATTAACAAGTTAGGCAGACATTAGGGGGCTAATAGTTAATCGCAGTTCTGCACTGCAGAAGGTATTTTATTGACAAGAATCAAAAATGTATTACGTGGAATTAATGGTAGCAAAAAACAGCTAGCGTAGATTATTTTTACTTCAGGGTAGTTTGGAAAACGACTAATTTCTCCAATATTTAATATATTATATGTACACTAGCGACACATTCTAATTGTACGATCTGAAGCGTAAAGTAGAGACTACATATTGGCTCCGTTAAAATATATAGACAGATGGACGGTCTCTTTTTATATATTTTTAATAATGTTTTTGCTAGAGTTAGGAATGTGTATAATGAATGCATCTGTTATTTGCCATGTTTGCGTAAACACACGTTTACCAAAAATAGAGGTATTGAGTATTTCTGGAATTCTTTTTTATGAACATAACACAGACTTATTGATAAGTATTGATAAATGAAACACCCACATAACTTTCAACAAATATTTTCGTCTGGAAAAATTATTAGTATTAGACACTGTGGTATACAGTGTGTCCCCGGATCGACGCATGAATAGGTAAAAAAGTCTGAAAATTTTTGAGTTGAAATTTCATCTTCTGGGGTTCAGCCCTGCTTGCATAGAAACTAATTTGTGCCATACTTTTAGTTTTGAAAAATCAAGCATGCCTTGAAAATGTACGAAAAGTGCTTTTCCTGTAGGAGATATGACAAAATATTATTAAGAAAAATTGTTCAGATTGACAAATTACGCAAGTGTGCAAAATTTCAACAAGATCGGTTTACTTCATCGTTTATTAGATATGAATATAAAAAATGACAAATCTCGAACAATTCACTTCGTTGAAACAAAAATATCAAAATTCACATAATCTGAAATATCTATTCATTCAATAAGTCCACCGCCTTTATTCGCACATTCCTCAATTTTGGTCCGAAATGCATTGAACGCTGCTCTTATCTCCTCAAGGGAAATTGAATTTACTGCATCTCTAATGCGATTCTTTAATACCTCTACATCATTTGGAATCCTATTCGAATATACTATTTGTTTTATCCGACCCCAAAAGAAAAAATCCATTATTGTTAGATCAGGAGATCTGGGCGGCCATAAAATGTGACCAGCATTGGCTATCCATTTTTCTTGAAAATGCTGATTCAGCCATTCACAAACTCCCAAAGTCGAGTGGGCAGGACAACCGTCGTGTTGAAAATATGAAAAACATCTTGCTTCGTATGGCAGTTCGTCCACAAACCAATTCAAAATATTTAAATATGTATGCTGATTAAGTCTTCCCTCAATAAAATATGGTCCAATTACACCACAACGATAGGAAACTGCACACCAGACGTTAACCTTTTTAAAATATTGACGCTTAGAATTTATTACATAATCGGGATTCTGTTCAGACCAATATCGACAATTCTGTGAGGAAGGCACACCATTAGTAGTAAAAGTCGATTCATCTGAGAAAATAATATTTCTTTGGAAATCCCGATCCTCCAGAATTTTCTCACCCAAAGTGAGACAAAATTCCAACCTTCGGGCTTCATCCCCCTCTTCTAACGTGTGAAGAAATCTGACTTTATATGGTTTAACCTTTCTTGCCTTATAAACGCGTTGCAAATGTGATCTGCTAATGAGAGTCTGTTCTGATCGCTTTCTTAGTGACAGTTTGGGTTGTTCACGTAATGAATCCATTGCTAACACAGTACTTATGTCATCTTCATCAAAGTTTTTCTTTTTTTTTGTATATTATGTACACTGCCGGTAGTCAGAAATTTTTTAACCAGTCTGGATGCTGTAGATTGGACCAATACTGTGTTTGGAAACTTCACATTAAATAGTCTAATAACCGCTGGAATAGATAATTCTCCTATACCATAACACTAAATTAAGTAGATCCGTTCTGGCAGAGCAAGCATAACTTTTGTGATATTTCGCAGTGATATTTACGAATTTTGAGATCAATTTTAGACCACAGAAAACACTACGTCAATTTAGAATTAACTATTTTTGACAAGTGTCAAAACGTTATTTTATTTTTATCTTCTTACATTCATAGCACACTATGCGTTTTGGAAAATAAGGCAACACATACATTTCCAAGAAATACTTGATCTTGTTGAAATTTTGCACATTTGCATAATTTATCAATCTGAACAATTTTTCTTAATAACATTTTGTCGTATCGCCTACAGAAAAAGCACTTTATTAGTGGGAAAAATTACTTTTGTGTAAATTACCAAGGCATGCGTGATCTTGTTGAAATTTTGCACACTTGCGTAATTTGTCAATCTGAACAACTTTTCTTAATAATATTTTGTCATATCTCCTACAGGAAAAGCACTTTTCGTACATTTTCAAGGCATGCTTGATTTTTCAAAACTAAAAGTGTGGCACAAATTAGTTTCTATGCAAGCAGGGCTGAACCCCAGAAGATGAAATTTCAACTCAAAAATTTTCAGACTTTTTTACCTATTCATGCGTCGATCCGGGGACACACTGTATAAAGGCAAGCAGTAAGCAAATTTTTCTTAAGAGTTCCTTATGAATAATCGTGATTCATTCCGGTTAGAAAGTCAGATTTAAGTTTTTAAGATTAATTAATAGTTACGTGCATACAAGATAAATACAATATGATGACAATACAGGACAGGGCACGCGTAATTGCTATTTTGGATAATGAATGGAGCATACGTGCTGTAGCGCGTGAATTTGGTGTAAATCCAAACACCTATTTTTTGTTTAAAGACAAATTTCGTACGCAGTTGCATATGAACCAAAAACTCCAAAATAAACAATATCCACTGCTTATCAACACACGATGTCAAGGCAGTTTTATGTAGAGCATCCCTTTACAAGTTGCAACGAAGCCATTGCCCTCACCGCCTTTCCTCAAAAAGCTATCGTGTTGCTATTAAAACGGAACTTTCCGAACGCAACAAACAAAACAGAATAAATTTCGCCACACGCTATCAGAATATGCCTTTAGAGTTTTGGAAAACGGTGACCTTTTCAAAGCACTCCAAACACCCATACACGATTAGTTACCCGTCCTTCTAACTGTAGGCTTCGGGGCTAGTATATGTATATCCATCCACAAAACAGAAGTGGACGACTTTCTGTAGTAGTGTGGAGTTGGATATCATACGCAGGACCAGGTACGAATTGGGATATTAATGGACACTTGACAGTTTTACAAAATAGAGATAGTTTAGAGCAGTGGTCGTCAAACTTTTTTGGCCATATTAGAACCAAAACTGACAAAGTAGAGCGGCACCTCGGGCCACATACGTTTACATTAATATATTCAGTCGTGTGACAAAGGATGTAAATGGGAGTGTCAAAAATTCAGGTTTGTTCTTGCATCTGGATTTTATTCAAATTACAGGAAAAGTAAACTTATGGAAACAAAAATGTTTAATTATTTAATGAATGTGACTTGTGAAGTACTTTTTGGCCACCTCGTCTATATTCGCGTCTTTTGGACTGCATGCAATCCTCATTGCGTCTTCTAAATGACTGGAGAGCCGATTGCGATTTTGCTTTTCCAAAAGCTTCACATAGATAAATTGACGTGAATAGTGTTAAAATAAATTGTGCGCAATCTCGTAAACTTTTATGCTTGTTAGGCACGCATATCCAAAATTGAACATACTGCTTCTTTTCACTATGTTCGATGAATTCAGCTATAAGCTGTGTGTCGTGCTTAAGTTCTATGATTTCATCTATTAACTGAGCATTATTAAATCCAAATTGGCAGAATAATTTCAGATCATCATTTTCAACATGCCAAGGGTTCTCTACAAGAATAAAACAACAGCCTCGAATATTTCTCACGTCTATAAATCTTTTTCTTATTTCTTCCAAATATTCCTTCAAGTAGGACGCCATATCTTAATAGACACTTTCAGAGATAGATATCTTTGATCGGAGCATAGCAACAATTGAAAAATTAGACAAGTCTCTTCTTCAAGTTAGTTTATATATAACTGCAGTTTGACTTTAAATGCAAATATTCTATTAGGTCCGCAAGTGCGCTCACTGTTTCTATGATTTGAAAACGCTCAAGAATGAACAAATATGTATGTACATATAAGAAGCAAAAAATGGTAAGTATTTAACCACAGTTTCTATCATTTATTTGATCACTTTTATTCGTGCTAATATTATTCTAGCTAGCTTAGCTGCTTAGTAAACCTATAGAATATGGTTGTGGGCCGCACGAATCTTCAATTCGGGCCGCATGCGACCCGGGGGCCGCAGTTTGACGACCACTGGTTTAGAGAATATTATGTTGCCATCAGTAACATCCCTTTATAATCTGGTTACATACCAACATGATAACTCCCCCATACATACTTCCAATATAGTGCAACAATGGATTACCGACAATAATGTGGAAGTATTAAATTGGCCGGGGCAAAGTCCGACCTTAATCCGATTGAAAATCTATGGGGTTATATAAAAAATGAGAGAAAATGTCATACCACG
Organism: Popillia japonica; assembly: GCA_004785975.1. NCBI lineage: Eukaryota > Metazoa > Arthropoda > Insecta > Coleoptera > Scarabaeidae > Popillia > Popillia japonica. The sequence continues at coordinate 29,633 of ML219454.1, forward strand.
AAGAGAGAGAATTCTACTATGGCAACAAATTGTGCACGAATGGGAAGAAGTGAACGAGCAATATTGCTACACATTAATAGAGTCTTTACAACAAGTCTTTATTAACAAGCATCGACTATCTCGATAAAAATGGAAAAATAATACTCCTTATTACAATATCGTTTAATATCCTGGATTTTTATACTTTCATTGTTATTTTAATACATATCAAATATATAAAAGTAATAAATATATTGTTTTTTATTGCATAATTAACATGCCTTTGCTTTAATTCTAGTTCTAGTTAATCCGCAAAACAACGGAGACAACCTTTTGAAACAATTCAATACTGCTTTATTCGGAATATGTGAAACATCAAATAAATTTCTTTCCACGAAAATATGGCAAATAATAGATGCATTCAATTTTGCACATTCGTAAATCTAGCAAAAACAGTAAACAAATATATAAACGCAAAGACCGCACATCTGTCTTCATATATTTTACCGGAGCCAGTGAATACAATAAACTGTCTACATATGTAGGCTTTACATGCTTCAGATCGTACAATTAGAAAGTGTCGCTAGTGTACATCTAGATTCCCTATTTCAGTCTTATATAGTAGATAAAATAAGAGAAACGTGACGATTGATTTGTCATTTTGTAAAATTGGCTTAAGAAAAAATATAGGAAATACAATTATGGCAGGAAACCACACACCAGATTCAGTTCACCAATGCTAATACATATGGAAATCAAGCCAGATTAGCGCTGAAGAGCAACTGCATTTGCAATGTGTAGGGACCACATCATCAGCGACGGTATGCATGCTTCATTAGTAGTTAAATGAGAGTATCACAACTTGTTTAAATCGTGTTATATACGAAAATTGGAAATATATCAATGTGTGATACCAATGGTTGATTGTTCCTTCAAGTATCCTCCACATTTCGCTTTAGTGTATCTAGCGTTGAATTTCGAGATGAATAAGCAATCCGTTTATTATTATTATTATTATTATTATTATTATTATTATCTATCGGGTTAGGGTCGGAAAAACTACCTAGCGAAAGCAAGACCATTAACTCCCTTTCAGATTGTACACAGAGCCTAGCGAAATAAGCTATTGAATCAAAACTCATTCCATTACACCTTCTTTTGCTGCAAATATAATAAAGAGGTCCAAATTCCGCTCCCGATATGCCGGACCAAATCAAATGGCTGGGAGATGCTTGACGGTTTGGATGACGGCTGTTTCGTGAATACATTCCGACTGCCACGACTCGTTACTGAATACGACCTCAAAGAATTAGGTTTTCCTTTAAAGTCGAAATCAACCAAAAACGAATAACATGTTAAGGAATTGAATGAAATTAATGATGCATACCTTTTTCCAGTATTCCAGTATCGTTAAGTATTTACGCTATCTGCTGCTATTGTATGATGGCTTCCTTCACTTGCCAGGTGTGTAGTGCAATAAATGGAACTACATCCACTGAATTTGAAGGAGAGACTGGACTAAGACAAGGGGGACCCTTTGTCAACGCTATTATTTAATGTAGTTTTGGAAGACATCATACGTGACTGCCAAGTTAATACAAAGGGATCAATATTTACAAAAAGCCAACACTGGTTAGCTTACGCAGATGATGTAGTATTGTTGACTAGAAGGAAAGAAGATCTTAGAGAAGCAACCAAACGACTAATAATCGCAGCCAGGAAGAGAGGGTTACACGTAAATGGTAATAAAAGCAATTCTATGAAATTAAAAGTAAAGAACACGACAAGAGAGGATAGAGGTTTACATGTTGAAATAAACCAAAGTGACAAGGTAGAATTTAAGGAGGTAGAGAGTTATCTGTACTTGGGATCGTTAATAAATGACAAATGTAATGAAGAAGGATAGAGATAGAGATAGATATCTAAGAATAATTAATAGTAACAGAAGTGCTAGTGAACATATTAAAGCCCAAAGAAATTTCTAGAAAAGCCAAAATTAAAATATATAAAACTGTCATAAGGCCAACTTTATTGTATGGAGCGGAAACATGGAGGATGAACAAAAAAGCGCAAACTAGGATAGAAACATGGGAAAGAAAAATATTACGCCGAATTTTTGGAGGGGAACGAACTGAAGTAAGATGGGAAAGAAGGACGAACATATTTGGTGAACCAAAAATCGGCGATGTGGTTAAGTCAAGCCGATTATAATGGGCAGGGCATCCGGAAAGAGTGGAAGAAGAAAGAGTAGTGAAAACAATAGGCTGGAGAAAAACGGAGGGTAAAAAGAAGAGAGGGAGGCCCAGGAGAAAATGGAGCGAAGCTATGGCCGAGGATTTAAAAGAGAAGCAAATAACCAATTGGAGAGATACAGCAAGAAATAGGAAGGAATGGAAATGCATTACATACCTATGGGCCTGAAGGGCCTGTTTAAAGCTTATATATATGCATATATTTCACTTGCTTTGTCAATTTTGTTTTTTTGCAGGTCTACAACTATAAATATTTTCTTCGTACAGATGCGACTTTAATGTTAGTTCTGATATATCTACACCAACGAGCAATTGTATTATGACTACGTTCCATTCATAACAAGAAATTATGATTTGAGTAAGTATGTTTCAACGGAGTACATTAAGATCCAAAATCCACATGGGTATAACAATCACTGACTTGTATATTATGAGAACATCGTTGCACACCACGTTCGCCCATTCATGACAACACTATTTCAGGTGGGAGATAGTGTTTACCAACACCATGCACCATGTCATGAGAGAATGGACATGGAGTGGTTCGAGGAACATTCCAGTGCAGTCAACAATCCAATAGAGCATTTGTGGTCCCATTTGGAAAACCAAATTCGTACTACCACGCTACCCTCTCACCACCTTGTGGAGTCAATGTCATGCGGTGCTGGCAGCTTTGAGAGTTAAAGGTGGTATTAATGTGGGTTTCATGTAGACTATGTAACATCTACGAGCTTGCTTGTCGATGCTACAAGCCTTGTTTTAATCATAATACAATCTTCACATTTGTAATGCTTGAATGACGGGTACGTCCAGTATATGCGGAGGTTAACTTTCTTGCAGGGACTTAGCAATTTGGTTCACAATATGTCAAAGATCGCACTGCTTTTTTACTAGTTCTCCGCGAGATATCTTTTTAGTTTTCAATCACATCTCTATTGCGGCCTGCTAGACATTAAATATCTTTTTACGATTTTCCATTGTTAAATATTTAACATTTTCTGAAGAAAATAGCTTGTAAGAGAATTTCCTCTTCCATGGAAACATTTGCATTTGAACACAACCCAAAAAATGGTGCTTATTGATGCCTCTAAAGCAGTTGAGCTTCTGTGTAACGCCAAACTGGGTTAAAAGAACAATTTTTTCAATACTGCCATTTACACTTACTTCGGGAGATGTTTTCTTAAGTTAAAATAAAAAAATCAAGGCCTATTGCGATGTCCACAAATATGATTACATATACTATTATTGTGTATATGTAGCTTACAAATATTAACTAGATTTCTACAGAATTCGTTAGTTTCCAATTTAAAGGTAAACATATAGCTGACAGTATTATTCTGTTTGTAAACTTAATAGATTCTCTACATTAAACGGTTCATAAAATAAATTAAACACTAAAATATATTTTACTCAACGTTACTAACGAGAATTCACTTGCAAATTATTTACATTAACGTAATGGCCTATCAATATATTTGCAAGACGATACTGCAGTACCATATTTCCTGTTTACCGCTTCGCCGAATGAAGCGAGCAAATACCGGCGAACTATCCCCTGAATAATTTACAGTTCAATTTGATCCATTTGAATTTCAACACTTACTTTTGCTCTTTGAATATTTAAAGGTGGCGGGTTTCAGGTTACTCGAATTTATTTACTATGGAAATTTTATACGAAAACAGCGTTCATTACTGCGAGCTGAACGAAAACTATCATTTATTCAGCAAGAATTTTCTGTTGTGTCTACTCGGACTATAGCAGACGAAATATATGTTATGTGCACATGTGCAATTCATAGAGGAGTAAAGCTGCTTCGTAAACAAATGCATTCATAGAGTACAATAAACATTTATTTACATATCTTTCAACCCGATAAAAAATACTCCTATCAGTTTATGCCTATTAGAAATTTTTGCAGCGTCCCTTCTTTTCTTGTGCACACGTGTCAGGCGCGGATTAAACAAAATTTATTGCTAATTGATAAAGTTCGTTGAAATGAATTGAAATTTGAAGAAACAGTACAGGGCGTCGCAGTAAAAAATACTTTTGTATCAAACTTATCTGTGCCATCTTGTACACTTGCATTTTCCTAAAATACAGTTTTACAAATAGTGTAGATTGACATACGACCGAAATTTCTAACTTTATTGATTTAGGAGCTATAGATCCACTTGCGCCACTCTGTATAACGTCCATAGAAATAAGAGCAGAAAAATTGTCATAATTTTTTATCAATATATTAACATTTAGTCATACATTCTGTCATGTTCATTTCACAGATATTTTATTATCTTTGCCAAAGAACAATACTATAAAATTTTAAGATTTAGTCTTGCAAAAAACGAAGCCATCGAGGAAAGAATCCATTGACGAAAGATTTGCTCTTAGTTTGGCTGACTAGTTAGAAAAACATTTAATTTCCAAATTAAATCACAGATTTACTTAAACGCAAGCTTTTTCAAAACGATTAATCTAGAAATCTTTCAAAAACTTTATCCAATACTAACCGCAAACAAAAATAGCGTGAGAAAAGAAATATTTTCGACATCCTACGGTCACGTCCAAATTCCGATTTAAAACAACGTCCTAATTCAAAGTTTGAACTAACAGAATGTGCCGGCTGAATTGCGCCAGACTGTGACAAGAAATGGAGAGCTCTCCGTCTACGTATTCTATTTTAAAACTTTTCTTACCTGTGATCTACTAAGCACGTGCCTCCTCGAAATCGGAGCGTCTGAAGTAGGAGACGGTGGTTCGACGCTTGGAGCAGGTGGCGCTAGTAGCGGTCGCGTACAGTCCGGTTCCGATCTGGAATCTTTCAGTGTCGTGTCCGAGGCACATTGGACACCATAACGCATATCTAACGTATCCAGATGGTTGAGACTACGTGATCTGACCTGAAACGGATAACAAATATAAATGAATGTATTCGATAGTTTGGAAAGTTTTTCAGCTCATGCAAGTATTCAATTCATGCATGTGCACAGAAGAGGAAAATCTTTGAAATTTTCTACCTTCTAAAATTAATGATTACGTAAATCAATGTGACAGATGACGAATATTAACAATTATAGTACTAACACGTTACATAAAGCTATCTAATACAACGGTTTAACTTATGTTAAAACATTCTTCAGTTCATTTCAGTACATGGCGTTTAAATATTGCCTTTTATAGCTGTAACATTGTTTCCAGGAGTAAAAGCTTAATGGCTTAGCTAGTTGCTGATCTAGTTCTTATTCATTAGAAAAGTATTAGTATAAATCGTTTGAACCATAGACTGCGACGGTATTATTGTTTCTAGCTACTAATGTGATTACTTTTAGTAACGATTTATTAGACGCAATTATGTCGACATATTTACAATGCAAAGCCAACAGTAAGGTACTCCTTCGTTGTTTCGATGTCAGAACATTCCTGCTGGCGTTTGTCTGTAAAACTTCAGAGGCGGTTTAATTATTTTTTGGAACATAGACAACTTTATTGTATGACTTTTGAATAATGGCCTTCTATGATTTTACTTCAAATTGGAACAATTGTATCTTGCAAATATGACAACTGGCTTCTGCTTTTTCTTAACACAGCACTAAACTGAATTGAATATTGCCCGCCAAAATATAGCGTTTTGATTGGTTTGTTGCCGGTCATGTTTACACTGCCAAAATTTGAAAATAATAATCTTACAATAAAGAAAACACAGATAACACTACAAATTTCAAACATTTTAGGTAAGATACATAAATATTCATAAATATGTATATTAATATTTAACAATAACAATAGGTGTATATATACAGGCTGTCCCAGCGAGACCGTTCATTAGAATTTACGGGGTTCTCGCGAAAATATTAATTTGAAAATTTAGAACTATATATAGTTGGTTGTGCTCTCTCCAATTAAAATATTTTTAGATTCCTAGCATATCCTGTTACACCGGAAGTCGCCATCTACTTTGCTATATATTTTTACATATTTGGATTTGCCTATTATTAGGCTTTACAAATATCTTTAATTTTTGCAATTTGATATGGGCGTTTTGTAGTTATTCGATGTTTTCTAAGTAGTAGCAGACATTTATTCAAAATATCAGAGAACACTCGATTTTTCGAACATCGATTTAGGATTCATAGTATGCTTAAACAACATGTTGGAGTATGTCTTAGCACCGAGAATGGCTGTCTAAATTGTGTGGTTACCTTACTATGGCACGTTAACTTCCCGAAAATTTGAAGAACCATAATTTAATTTTTTCAAATGGCACCCCCGATTTTTTATTACTTAGTCGTCTTCAGCATCTAATTATACATCTTTTATATTCCACATGTCCTATACCTGAAATTCATAGTTTTTGAAGAATGCACACATAACGCATCGATGCTTATCTTGTGTGCCATGGAAAATTAGCGTTCTCAAAGATTTATTGCTAAAATCTAACGTCAAACTTACGCTTCGTCGTTTAATGGCAGTAAATTAATAATTATCCGTTAAGTGCCTTTACATTACACAAATCAAAAAACTCACACAAGTTAACTTTGTCGTTGGGGTCTTGAGGATGAAGGTCTTGCACTAATGAGTTAGCTTGTAGTCGTGGAAGTGATGCTTTTTCAAAATTCTATGTACTGAAGACTTACTGATTTGCAGATCTTCTTCGGCAGCTCGAATTGAGGCGCTGGAATTGGCCTCGAAATAAGTTAAGGTATTCAATTCTTCATCCTCATCATCAACTACACTTTTTGTCGGTTTAACGGGTAAGCAATTTGACCAAAACGCACAACATTTGCTTCTATTCTTCTAAATTTACCTTTGTCATCCGAGGTTCTACTAAGAACTTTGTCTTACTTTCCCGATATAAAAAATAAATTAAGTATTTCTTGATTTGTATAAATATTGTTTTCGTTATCGTTATCCATTTTAACTGTAAGTAACGACGAAGTGAAACTTTGACATTAGACTTTGACAATAAGTCTTTGAGAACGCTTATTTTTCATGGCACACTAAATAAGTATCGATGAGTTATGTGTAACGTATGCATTTTTTAAAAGAAGCTAATTATCTCCTAAACTGTCAATTTCAGATATAGGACATGTTGGATATAAAAGGTGTAAAATTAGACGCTGAAGATGGCTAACTAATAAAATATGGGGGGTACCATTTGAAAAAATTAAGTTATGGTTCTTCAAAATTTGTCAAAGTTAACATGCCATAGTAAAGTAACCATATAGGTTAGACAGCCGTTCTCAGTTCCAAAACATACTCCAACATGTTGTTTCTGCATGTTATGAATCCTAAATTGATTTTCAAAATATCAAGTGCTCTCCGATTTTTTGAATAAACGTCTACTATAGCATTTTTTGTAGAAAAAATCGAATAACTACAAAACGCCCAAATCAAATTGCAAAAATTAAAGATATTTGTAAAGCTTAATAATAGGCAAATCCAAATATGTGAAAATATATAGGGTGTTCCATTAAAACGCTAGGAATCTAAAAATATTTTAATTGGAGAGAGCACAACCAACTATATGTAGTTCTAAATTTTCAAATTAATATTTTTGTGAGAACCCCGTAAACTTCTAATGAACGGTCTCGCTGGGACAGCCTGTATATAAAGCTAAAGGACTAATTTCGCCACCATTAAAATGAGTTGAAAGAAAGGCGCTGGTACCTACAGTTGACGATAATATTAAATACATAATAAGAAGAATCATACATGGCTTTTTTTACAATGAAGAACTTCCTACATTAAACAAAATCTTAAAGAAAATAAGATCAAAATATATCCCCAATGAGTCGATCAACGTTGTATAAATTAATGAAGATGCTTAATTCTAAGTAAGTTTGAATACTAATTATTTCAGTGTTTTATATAATACAGAGTTTGCATTTACAGATATTTAAAATGTAATCGTAAAAGTTTACTGCTCGAAGGTGATGACATTGTTTTGTGAAGACGAAAATATTTATCTTAAATATCAAAATATTGAAATGAGCAACGCCCAATCTATTATTTAGACTAAATATGGCTGAATTAAGGGCACACAAGAGCAAACGTATGGGTAAATGTTAATGTTACAACACGCACACAAGCATTTACAGATGGTGTAACACAAGCCAATTTCGCGATAGGAAAATCTAACATCTCGATAAGCAACAATTCTACCCCTGTCGAAGTTACTAATACGCTGATAATTTTGACGTCTTCGAACTCTACTCTACTCTCTCAATAACTGATTTTTTCTAGATTAGTCAGCTCTCATGAACATGAATCTCTTCCCCAAAAAGTAAAAGACTTTTTTTGCGTAATTAATGATAAAAAGTTGACATTCTTATCATAGCATGCTTTAAATGTATACTTCTAATGTCACTTCTAATGTGACGCAATATATTATTATGATGTGGCCGAAATTCGGAAGCCCTCGTAATACGTGCAAAGCGGGTATTGTTTTTGTTCCACAGATACAGACTGCTGGTACAGTAAAAAAGCTATCCTCTTTGAACTTGTTTCTGCAAAAGGTATCTACATATTTTAGTTAACGAGTTAATTATAACTCGTAGTGCTTGCTTTGGACCGACGAAAATCTAACACACGTTTGTTTGGTCCGCACCCCTAAAAATAATGCCGTATTCCAATAGGAAATAGCAGTTGGAATGGCAGAAAAGTTGCATTCAGCTGAAACTTTTAAAACAACATTTGTTTTAATTACGTTCAGTTCAAATGCTGATTGTAACTTAAAGTTTTATCGTCGACTATTTTTATCAGCGTTGTGCTACTAAATTCTACCTTGTTAAGCTCTATGTTTTTCGTCGTTTTGGCCGCGGCAGTTTTCTAGATAAAAAGAATCCATGTAGCTAGAATATTCATTGCCCAGTAGTAATGATTTTGTAAAAATTACCTAATTAGATAAAAGGATTTTAATTTAAAGAGGTCTGATTGCACGCGAAATTTGGTTCGACGATAATCTGTTAGTGAGGTTACTAATCCAAACTAACAAGAAACAACATATTTATTAACGCAAAGGCATCATTCAAATGTCGTGTAGTACCAGTTCTCCTTTTGTTTATATTCAACTGAAACTTTTTGACGATGCTTGCGTTTACTAATGTCGAAATAGCTAAAACGCATTTTTGTATCGATTAACCAATGGTATACCTAGTATTATCTACATAATTAATCATAAACATTTTTTTATTGAGATCTTTAAATCATTCATAAAAGTAACAAATAACAATGTTTTTCAAACGCTGCGTTAAGAATCCCAACCGTTTGATTTATATTTATTCGAAACGATTCTATCCCTGTAAAATATTATGTTATAATTGAAGAAGTTGTTGTAAATGGCAATTTCCATTACCTTTAAGAATACATTTAGGACGATACACTTGTCAGAGTAACAGTTCTCGATTATATTCACCATCAAGATGGCTTTTCCTAAAAATTAACGTTTTCGGTTAAATGCACTTTTGCATCAACAAATGATTTTTAAAGTATTCTACGGTTTAGCCGTTTTGTTAATTTGATACAATTGATTAGTTTCCGTGCAGTGATACATTTCTCAAACACTGAGTAGGTATATCATTTGTTGTGTTGTTGACCAACAATTTTTCTGCTTTAACAGAAACGTGCTTTTAACCATTAGAAATAAATTCACAGTATTGAAGCCATATTTTACCTACCTTAAAAGTAATAATAATAATAATAATAATAATAATAATAATAATGGTTTATTGTCCAACAGTTTATCACCAATAATAGGACAAAAAAATATATATGTATACATACAACTAACAATAAAAAAAGAAAAAAAAAGAATGAGTAAGTAAATAAAACTACATTTCATTAATAGAACTAAAAAATATATCGCTGTAGTGGAGGTCAGCAGAACGACACATAGTAGCAAGTTGTGAGGCAGTAAGGATGTTAGATCTAGAGAGAGGAAGAGAAAACGAGGTGAAGGAACGTGAGGTAACTCGAGGAACAAAAAGTAGTGAGGTCTATAGTTTCTTATTTAACTCGATTGCATTGTCTTTTACAAAAGGACTTCATAGTAGAGCTTGACCACATTTTTTTGGCAACAGTTAAGTTTTAGTTTGCTATATTATTTTTTAATCTTTGAAAACATCTTCTCTTGGTAAATTACTAAATGAGTCACAATATCCTCCCAATTATTTGTAGTCTTCTATTTCTGATGCTAATTGACCCAACAGCAGACTCAGCAGTACCTATAGAGTTTTTGTAGAACACAGAATTTTTGTAATCTATTCTGTTTTCTGTTTCCGTTGTTGAGCTTTGTCCATCATTGTTCACCTTGCTTATGTACTATATACTTTAAAATCGTCAATATATACATATATATTTATGACTTTTATCTACTGTTGCCGATACTTTTTCCACTACTAGGTCAATTATAACACTTTTAATTTGATTAAAGATCAATTTATTCCAGAACATTTACAATTTCATTAGGTTTTCGTTACACAACTTCTTCAGTGGAATAAAATTGACATTTAATTCGTGTCAATTAATAAACAACTAGCCATACCTATCAATGCATATCATGGACAATTTAAGATATTTTTTAAATGTAACTTTATAATTAAAAAAATTTTATATCACTGTATTTTTTGCCAAGCTCTAACAATTCTGTTCAAGGACTAGGGAAAAAGACGACAAAAAAACCTAGTCAGGAGCTTAATTTGATAAAGGTCAGCCGTGATTAGGTGATTAAATTATTATAAATAATACTTAAATTTTCAATATCTGTTCTAAAATTGACCGCGTTATTTTCTTTTTTAATGTATATCATTTCATATATGTATATATATATCTCTTTTCAAAATCAACGTTATGTCATAATTCTTTAGAATGCTTAGACAAAGCAGTTTCTGCGGTTATGTTATGCGTTACAGTCTATTGATGATTATAAAGTCGTTTTTTTAAGTATTCTGTAGTCTGACCTATGTAACATTTATCACAGCCTTTGCATTCTAATTTATGTACGACATTACTTTGATTATATTTTTTAATCCTAGTTTTTAAATTTGTAAAAAATTGTCTGTTATTGCTTGGTGTAAATGTAATGTTTATGTCTGGTTTTTTAAATTAGTATTTAATGTTGTCACTTAAGTCGTTAATGTATGGAATTGTGTGATATATTTTACTATTTTGTTTAGTGCGAATTAAAAGTGTTATAATTGACCTACATAGAAGTAGAAAAGGTATGAGCAACATAAGATTTAAAATCGTCAATAAAATATCTAATGCACTTCACCATAATTGAATTAAAATTTCTAAAATAAAAACATTATAGTTCAGTAACGATTTAGCTCATTGTAGTAACCATTATGGTAGTAACTTTTTGTACTTGCTTATCGCATATTTGCGTGTGAGAAGTTGCATTAGTGCGAGAAGTAAAAATTGTATTAATTGAATTATAACAATAATAAGGTGTAATTATGAAAATATCCATTTAGACTAGTTTTAAAACTAGACTAAAAAATGAACAACTTAAAAAACTAAGTACTTATTGTAGCTAAATTACTAATTGCCGTCTGCCAATGACAACAAATTTTTAAATTAAAGAATAATGGATATTCTATACGTACCTTTTACCATGTATGTATGTACTATACATACATTATCGTTAAATACATATTATGGTAACCTAGTAGGCAGAACAAACTAATCAATGAATGAACTAATGATAATAAGTATGGTAAATGCAGTATGAAGTTGCTTAATTGAAATCTATCTTAATTAGAGCATTACTCCGCTAGAAAACTAGTATCTACGTAGAACTAATATTTGCTGTTCTTTTTTGCACAACTAAATAATAACAATATAAAGCTGTATAATGGGTGTATTATATTGGGTGTTGACGGTGTCATGGTTAGTAAAATACATACAGTACAAATAAAAATAAAATGCACAAGACATATAATACAAAAAGAACTTTACGTTTCGCCACTAATGTAAGTGACTTCTTCAGGAGCAAAGGGAGATATCTTTAGCGTCCTAATAAGATTAATACGCATATGTACATGTTTATATTCTTATAGGACCTATAAGTAATTATTCTTTTACTTCCACATATTTATTTTACTTTGGGATCACTAAAACTAAATTCAATTAAAAATCAATTTATTCAAAACTTAACTAAATTGGTTCATAATTAGTCAGGAAGTACCTTGAAAAACGAAATAAGTTAAGAAAAAGAGGAGAGGGAGAAAGGTATCAGAAAACACTGGAATCAGCGGCACCTATTAGCAAAGAAGGCCACTATAACGTCATTTGTGGGATTGGAGTTATTCTGTGGGTTAATAGAATACAAACACAGGAAGGGGCAGGTCAGAGTATCCCTCTTGGAGAAGCTTACTAGTTTGAGACGTTCCAATGTATATCTTGGAAATGTCAACGAGCAAAGGTCAAAGGCCATGAATGTTACGTGTTTTTTTTACGTTGTTATTTGGTATATTCTGTGTTAATTAAAAAGCATTTTTAAAGAATTTTTCCCGGTATGTATAAGTTCTCTTCTTCTCTTACGGAGTTGTATTTCAAGTTGCATACTACCTCGTACAGTTATCAATCTCGTTGTTGAGTTTTGATTCCCTTAAATGAAGTACGGATGGCGCTGCGGTCAATCCAAAAGATTGTTTAATTTCTAATTCTACTTTTCGTTTTTGGAATTTTCCGGTTATTTCAGATATGTTTTTCACTTTTGATGCCGTGTAGCATTTTCCGTACATTACATCCTCCGATTTACGTGGTTGAATTACTGTCACTCCCGTTAACTTTTTTTTCGTTCCTCGACGTTCTCCATTTTGATTCATTGTGCAATTAGCCTTCGAACGAAAACGTAGTTTTGTTTTAGTCAATGCTGACTTGCACCTACAACACGTTTCGTATTGTAAAATTTATCTTTTCGTCACAGTTCTGTGCTTCAGAAACGAAATGTTTTAGTTGCCGATGGTACTTTTTCCCGGTTATCGTTTTCGAAGATAATTTTTCTTTGTGTGGAAAACTTCGTTCAACTGCGGGTAAGCTTAGTACAGGCTGGCCACCTAAGAATGCAACATGCTGTATCCCGTAAACTATCCGTCCGAGAGACTTGCACAAAAAAAGTATTACTAAAGTGGACAAAAGAAGACCGTGGAAAATATTGATGGTCGCCAGAGGGGGGAACCGTCATTTTAAATTTTTAAAGTGATTTTTCACTGAAATCCACCTAGTAAATGTTTCTAAAAAATATGTGCCTTTTAAGGCTAAGCTTTGTTCGAATAATTTTTGTTTAACACTTTTTGACGTATCTATTAAAATAAAGTGGTGGGGGGTAATTTGAGGTGTTTTTTTTAATAAACAGCTGTATCTCCTAAACGACTGAACGGATTTTAACAAACTTGGTCTCATTGGAAAAAGCATTTATTGTTCTATTAAATGCATCTTACCTATAATATCTCTAATAGTTAGTGATGCCGCTAGAGCGCGCTTTTCGATGTAATAACGGAAAATTGCAAAATTCTCAAGAAATTAAATGCAATAATATCACTTCTTTCCATAAAAATGTAGTGAAATGATACCTAAATAGGTTAGTAAAAACAGTATCTCGATATCTTATTTGGAAGTTGAAATATCGAAGAAAGAAAATTTAGTTATATCATTAAAAAAAAACGCTATTGCATCGGTATTTATTCTTGTGTATTTGTCTTTTTTCAAGACTCATTTATAAAACTTCATAAGTTTCAAAATAATTTTAAATAATAAAAGTATTTTCAGTTCAATAAAATTAGAAAAATTGTGCAGGAGCATTATAAGAAAGAACAACAAACAAATAACACTAATGTGTCCTTCAATGTTCGAACTATCTTGCATCACACTCAATGCAGTGTTGGAGCCGCTCATGCATGGAAATTCCAGTAGCTTCAATGTCTGCTCTCAACAGACCACGAATCGCCTTAGGAAGAGAGACGGCATTGTTAAAAAAATCCTACCGAAACGAATACAGAGAGATTGCTTTGAAAGTAAATATAAATTTTGCTCTAGTTGTATTATTGCAGTTTATTTTAGTAGCTGGTTCAGTTGTTTCGAAACACTATTCGGCGTAGATAGCTTTTTTAGTGCCTTTCATATACATATTTCTAAAGAGTATAAAAGTCCAAATCCATATCTAACCCATACTTGTGCCACAATCGCTTAGCTGCTTTTGATTTATATGCCATGAAAATTACAATAGTGCTTGTGAAGCGTGAAAATATAGTAAAATATGCTGCATATTATAAAATCTATATTTCATGCCTCTGGTCATTGCAGATGCCCATGTATGTACACGTATATAGTACGTACCTGAATCAATAGTTTCGATAAAAAACAGTGACTCGTACATTATTTTACAACCGTTTCGGGCTGTCGATAGAAGCAATGATCCGTGTAAAAGAGATATTTATTTCTTTGTCGTTGGTGCCCTATAAATTACGTACATGTCAATATTATTTTTCGAAATAAAAAAAATAAAATTTATGGTACGCGACTGGCTAACGAATGACAAGTGTACACATTTTCTCAGTACCAGTCGTGTCGATTTAATTGATTTCGTTTTATACAACGGAAGCAGTGCGTATAAACACAACAATACATGGAAACAAAATAATTTTAATTTATAAATGTCATCTACAAGAATACAAACATTGACGTATCATAATTTTAAAATCATCCAATATGATCGGAGTAAATTAGAATCTCCTAGCGGGAAAGTGATGCATCGAGTTGCAAGTCCTCCGTACAGACTAGTATAGAGAGACTTTAATCTGTAACGTCTGGAATTGGCATGCCGATGTTCTTTTTCCTCGTGTTTCGGCGGAACGACGTAGCAAATTTGGCCGCGATCCAACTGTATTAATATTGGGATTATCTGTGGTTGGATGGGAGGACGACTTGGTAGCGAGCCTACCGCGACGCGACGCAATAACGGCGAAATCAGCAAACAAAATTGCGATGCGGGCCGTAGCAGATCGCAGCGAAACAATTGCAAATATCTCGCGCGGAGACATATGACACAAAATCTAATTCCAATTGAAATTGAAGTTTAGAAATGTTGGATAGGAATGGGGTTCATGGGGATCTTGAAAAAAGAAATTGATAATATTTGATAATATCGTGGAATTGAAAATGCGTATTCAGGATAATTTTCGAATGCTGATAGATCGGTCGGGACGAGAATATACCCCAGATTATCTCTCTCTGATTGTATTTGTAGAAAGTCGTATTACGAACTTCATGCAATTGTTTTGTATTTCGAATTGTCTCTGCGATTTTAATCAAGTCACTTGCTGTGACATCGGTAAAATAATACAAAGAATGACATTTCCACTACTACGGTTCCCTGTAGGAATTATGCATTCAGTCTTTGTTTCGTTTGACGACTATACAATACATATTATAACTCTAATCCTTATTAATCCTATGAACTATAGCCAGAAACATTGTTCAGTAGAGTTTAGCTTGGACTCACCATGAAGTTCGAATAACTTCAATTTAGTTTTATGGGTTTGTAGCCCCGTCTAGGCGTTGTTTCAAGTGGAGGTTTCCTTTTCGAAAGATGAATATTCCCGAGGTCATCCAAAAATTCTTGGATAAAGAAAAAAAGAGCGTTCGAATATTCTAATAACTGCCTATCGTTTGATTTTTTTGATTAATTTATGAAAAAGAGAAGTCATAATATATGACGTCTAGTCATAATCTAGTTATAATATATGACTAGACGCAAGAGGGACCACAAAGAGGAAAGAATGTGAAGTTGGAGCGTCTGTCTCGATATAAACTTCTTAGAAAAGTGGTTTTCCTGCGTCACGTCCATTTAGACAAAGATAAGAATAAAGCAGGTATAAAGGTTGGTACGAATTTGGCAGGAAACTTTTTGTCAAAGTGAAACAGATGATCCCTATAATTCACTCTTGGCAGCTAGTGCCATTAGCATTAACCAAGCGAGGGGTAGACAGTACGACGGCCAGATGGCTATCGCACCTGCTCTCTACCAGGACAGTAGAAACGGAGGTGGGAAATAAAACCATCTCTATTTCTACGGCCAGAGGATGTCCACAAGGAGGAGTTACCTCCCCACTCATGTGGAGCTTGACAGTAGACGAACTCCTATGCAATCTGACTAAGTTAGGCATATCTTGTCAGGGGTGTGCCGACGACATAGTCATCTATGCAAGGGAAAAGTTTGAGAACACCCTCTGCGACTTACTACTATGAAAAGGTGGTGCCAATTAGTGGGTCTAAACATAAACCCCACTAAGAGCACTCTTACAGCATATACAAGAAAAAGGAAATCAAGTCTCAAAACCATAAGAATTGATGGGCAATGCCCCGAGATGATTTTCCAAGAAAGTTCAGTTTTGTGAAAAGGTTTACCACAAAGCTTAGTACCAGAAGTGAATGGAGTAAAGACACCGTTTTGAAACTTAATGGTAGCGCCATCAAAAGGTACACTGATGGCTCCAAAACGGCAGAGGGAACTGGAATAGGGATATATGGGCTTTGAACCAAATATTCCGAAGGTTTGAGGATGTACCCAAGTATCTTCCAGGTGGAAATACACGCCATTGCAAGATGCGTCCAGTTCAAC
>SMLS01073932.1:0-38914 GCA_004785975.1 Popillia japonica
TTTTTTTTTCGGGCAACTTTTAGAAAACCAAATATGCAAACAAATTGCGCATAAGGTGAGAGTTAATAAGAGCACCATCACACACACAAAAAAGAAGATTATTGAAATAAAACAAGGAACTCAATTCCTAAGATTGTCCAAAACTGAATGGTGTAGCATTCTGCAATGAGAGGCCAACAAAATTTTTCTGTGGAGGAGAATAAAGCTTCTATTGCTTCAGTTTGTACAGGGTTTGATAAAGTTATCATGGCACCATGGTATTATGCCTGGCCAAAGCAGCTAAATGCATAGATCTAAGAGATATTTCCTTCTAATCAGCCATACTTTTCCATGTTTAGAGCGAATTCGTTTTGTAACTGCTTTTACGTGAACTGGTGTCGTGATTTTGCACTGCTAACCACTTCTTTTTCTTCCCCCTCCTAGAGAGTAAGACTAAGTCTTACTTTTTTGGTTCGTTTGGAGCAAGATCCAAGATTTCTTGTCCTCCATATTGGCATTTTCTAATCACTACGTCATATGGTTTTATACATATGTAGATCAAAAAAAAAACGAACATCATAGTCAAATTTTTTGGGGGTGCTATCAACTTCTTCAGAAGATTCCTAAAGTTGGCTGTTACAACATCATGTTAGGACCTTTTTAGTATTAATGGGGCTTATTGCACCTCTAAACTGATATATTTTCATCTGCACATCTTCAACACAACCATTACCTAACTGCTTGGTATAGTTTGGAGTACATCACTGTGTACCTCTTCGCTGCTTTGCTTCTTGTAGAAGTTGGTATGATCGTAGAAGAACTACTATAGATCATGTTGCAGGATGTATAATAAAGGTTTTGCAATTAGCAAGTATTCCATTTCACAGAATACATCTCATAGGCTGCAGTTTTTAGCCCAAACTCTTTACCGTTTTGAATCGTTTGCTGTGACGATAATGATCTTACCCCAAGTAAAATCTTTACAATCCACTCCCCAACAATCCAAAAGGAATATGTTAAACTCCTCTGCCACCAAGCACTAGATGAAATCAAAGCAAACACAAAATTTTCAAGAAAAAAAAATTCAAATATTTTGCCCTCAAAATTTGAGCTCCCTAAGGAGCTTATCACGTGTGCTCTTGCACCAATACGGTTATTCTAGCTTTACCCTCGTACTAAATTAAAAACGACGCCCTTTCAAATATATAACAATATACCATACCTGCAGAAGTAACAAACAGCACCGTGCGAGCAATTCCCACTGAGAGCCACCAACAATTCCGAATCCCTATGAGCTATGGACCTGCAAGGGATTATAGGCACTTCCGTTTCCTCATACGAGAACGATTGTTCGACGGAGGACGCGGAACTATTCGAATCCCGCAACGAATCGAAATCGGAGAGCGTCTCTTCGGTGAGGAAGGAACTGGAAGACAAACTGGCCGTATCTTCGGATCCCAGTTTCTCCACGCGGAATCTGGACGCCTCCTCGGAGTTATTTTTAAAGTTACATTCGACGTAATGTAACCAAAATAACGACGTCCTCGTCTCTAAAGAGTTCAACCATTGCGTGAGGAGATCGGGTGGTCCCGTATTGTTGGAATTATCGCCGGTATTGTTGGAACAACAGGTTTCGAGAAGTAGATTTTCCGTGCCCATCCTCGTGTTTTGTTCCGTTTTATTCACTGCATTCGTATGTCTGTGTATTTACTTGCACTTGTTTGAACGGTTACATAATACTTAACACATCTTTGTTTATTTATTTCTTTTTTTTACGGTTTCAACGTCGTCTTGATGGTTCGTCTGTTTGTTTTGCTTTAGGGCGTTACTAATATGCATATTTAAACGTGTGAGTGATGATGTACATACATACGTTAAAGGGGGGTACTTATATATAAGAATTTTTTAAATTATGAGAGGAAGAATTCGACACCATTCCGCGGTACCACGACCATCTGTCGTGCAATTTCTATGGGTATTAAATAAACAAAAACAATAATAAATAGATTCCGCGGCGATTATATATCATTTTAATCCATCTAGCGTATTTTCTACATCTCTTTTAAATTAAATTTACATACATGAATGAGTAAATGTATTTTATATGCAGCAGAACCTGTGCATGGTTAGATTGTCTTGAGCATACATACACATACACATACACATATTGCTATCAGTTAAGTGTATCGCCAACAGTGAATGCTTGACGCTTACGGTCAGTAGGTTACCCATACCTTATGGCTGGGCTCTTCACATCTTGCGCTCTTGAAGCGCATCAGGTGTTTTAGCAAACGGCGTATCATCGTCGTAATTAGAATGAGCTCTTTCGGAAGGCGGTCAGAATTTATGAACTTTGAACGTTATAACATGATAATGTAACGACGTAGAATATTATTAACATTGCGGATAATTGTAAGATTATTACAGACGTGTGACTTTTTATGTCGTTTGCTAGTTGGTTGCAGCCGCGTTCACCGCATTTACTTACGGTAAATTTATTATGAGGTTTTTTAAATATTATCTATACGGTACTGTAAAATCCTAAGCAGGAAATAAATTAAATAATATAGACGGTATTTATTGCAGTAACGGATTCGTTTCATCGAAGACAAAGGAGAATAAGTAGTCAATAAAATGCTTGCATAATAGGTAATCTCCTAATAATTTTGCGATTTCATTCACTCAAATGATAAAACCAATTATTTATTCTGTGGTTAGACACTTGTAAGTATCAAACTATTTTTGACAGCTGTCAAATTAGGAGACAATTTACCTATAAATTACTATCTATAAGCAAATGATAGCAATCCAGCCGGCTGCTAAAATATTCCTGACACCTGTCAAGTTTAACTGTCAAAATTTTTTCTGATAAATATAGTTTTCAATCAGAACTAACAACTGCAATTATCAAAATGCACCTGAAGGCTCTTGAATTGTATCACAATATGTATGTACTACTAACTAAGTGTTGTCAAAATTATGAAAAATAATTTTTCTCGGGTTGTCAAAAGAATTATGTATTTGTTACGATGTTGACAACTATAATTGTTAATAGTGACTGATTGTATCTGTCATAACATTGAGGAGTATATAAGAATAAACAGTTATAAAATAAACAGTTCTAACAGCTGTCAAAATTATGAAGATAGTTTCTTTTTCTCAGGGTTAACCATTAAACCTGTCAAAATACATTACAAAGCTGTAGTATTCTGCAATAGTAGAGAGTATAAAATCTTTATACTGTTTAAAATGCTTTTGACAGTAATCAAAATGTGAAGGAAATTATGTATTACAGATTTGAGAACTATAATTGTCAATATTGACTGACTAATATTTTTTCAGATTTTACACAGTTAAGGTCAATTATTTTTTTGACAACTATCAAATTCTTTCTCTAAACTGTCAATACTTGAATCTATATTTCTATCAAATTATGAAATTTAAGCTTGACAACAGTGAATCTGTGCATACATTTGATATCTTGCATAGTTTTAACAATTATATTTGTCAAGATGTAATTTTTTTGAGAATCAAAACTTAATTATATTCATTTTGGCGACAACTGTCAAAGTAACTGCAGTTGCTGCATACAAATTTCACAATCATCGCAAAACAGCAATATAACTTTGACAGCTGTCAAATTATAAAAGCATTACTTTGACATTTACAATTGAAGAAATACATATTTCTGACCAATTGTGTTAACAGGTACTGCCCTTTTTCATAGAGATAGATTCATAAGCTCACTATTGACTAGAATTAAAATAAATAAGAGTATTATAGGGGTATAGAAAATGTTTATGCTCACAATTATTGCTGCTTACGATTAGCGATTTCTACGCTAAGTAGTACTAAGTTCTGCGAATGTTTAGATTAATATATCTAGCTGCCAAATAAGTAAAAGCAAATACGAATGCAAGGCAAAATTGTAGGAGGCACTTAAGCTTTCACTATGAGTGTAACCAGTTGTAGAAATTGTGCTATTATTGTTTGATTGTAAGAAAAATGTTTGATGGATTAACATCTAGTCAATTTTTTCGCAACAATTTTTCTGTAGTTGGACAACGAGAATTTAAACGTTATACTACTTTCAACCTCTTTGTTGTTTGACAGCTGCCAGAAATGGTTTGACGATTAAATAACCAATTCTACAGCCTTGTTAAACATTTAGAAGACAGCATATTTAAGTTGACAGAAATATTTTTCAAGTTAAACTCCTTAAATACCTCAAAAAGCATCAAAAATCAACTTCTTTGAAAATTTGACAGTGTCAAAAGTATTTTATTTGCGACATCTGTCAAAGCGAGTAGAAATCACGAATTTCTATTGATATTGAAAAATATCTATTTCTATAGCTGTTCTAAATTTATTCTATATTGTTCCAAAATGTTAGAAAAAATATTTAACATTGAAACTCATCCAGCTTCGATTGTTGTGGTTATTGCACGATTTTGAAAATAAATCTTAAGAAATTAGATTTTGCTAGCTTCAGAACAATCTAGAACGAACTCCTAAACAGCAGAGTTTCAAATCCTTCTTGTACTAATTTTTTTAAAGCAAATTTCGAACCATCCAAAACAAACCGTTCAAAACCTTCGCCACAGCTTCACTGACAATCACTGTATTGAAATATCACTTCTTAATAAACGTGCAGCGAATAAATCGCAATCCACCGTCAAACTTACAGACCAGAAAATCGCACAAATCAACGTTTCTAACTGCATTTATCACCGGATTAACTGTTCCTGCTCAGCGAACGAGACAGCGACAGCACGACGAGGACGACGGCGGCTAGACCACAACGCACGTTTCCCATTATAATCCAAAAGGATATTTACAGTTGTCGTCGAAAGAGAGATATAAATAAAGTCCTTCCTAAGAGTTTGACGACAAGTGCACACATACACAAGACAAGAAGAGCCGAAAAAGAAACGATAATAATCGCGAAAGATTAAGCGGTCGTTATCAGTTGACAGCGTTAGCACGACGCGTTCGCCTCAACTGGCGAAGAAACACTCGTCGCGATGTTGTGACACAAATCCGGGGACCTAGATTCCGGGGACCCCGCCATCTACAGCCTCAAGAAGTTCCCAGATGCTCTCCGGTCGAGTAGCGAGCGTCTCCCGCAGGCCTGTCTTCGGCTTAAACGTCGAGAGAAGATCCGTTATGCAGCGCTCCGTGCCACGGGCCTTTTTTTCCTCGACGGTTTTTGATTTATCGGCTTTAGTTTATTTATTGTATTCGATGAGTTAGTGAGAGATTCGGTGGTGCCCAGATGTGTTTTTTAAAGCTTATTTCGGTAATAGGATTTGTGTTTTTGTGAAAATTAATATAAGGAATAGAAAGGAGCTTTTACAAAAAAAAATGATGTTGAATAGTTTGCTAAATCTTGGTTTTGGGATGATATGTAAGCTGCCAAAATGGCACCTTCACCAGTAATACACCAACACCAACGAAAGCAACTTACATTTTTGGGCAAAGGACGTTCGAATTTTAGAAAACGTTATCAAATTACCTTTATTGAAGTCAATTTTTCTAACAGATATCAAATTATTAGAACAGTCTTCCTCCACAATCAATCAATACTTGAATCTATTGATTTTTTTCCGTCAATTTATAATGGTTAAACGTATTTTACCTTTTAGCTGGTGTAAAACACTTTTGACGGCAGCGAAGTTGTAAAAAATTGTTTTTGACAGTTAGAATTGTCAAAATATGTATATCTGGCTGTAATGACATTACATTATGTGACAGCTGTCAAATTAAATTTGACAGCTGTCACATAATAATAGTAATTATGGTGCAATGGTGTAAAAACAGACGAGTTTGTGTTTGTTGTTTTTGCGAGTGACTTGTGACCTATAACGACCGAGTTCCCTACATTATCCAACACCTCTAGAGTTTCGTTAAAACAGTGATTTATGATGATTACAGTTGTGATATTTTTATTTGTCAAATTATTCGGTGCTACCACGTTCAACGATGAGAAAAATTCATTCACTGTTACTGACTTATAGGCTACTTTATGTTGTTGAAATTACCACGATTATGTCCGCATAAATTAATGGTGCTAGATAAAAGCATTAATTCGACAATTGGTGCCTTACAATATCCCCACAGTTGTATGTGAAAATTATCCTGGGAAAATAAAAGAAGAGTTTTGGCCTTTTTAGCCCTCAATAGTGTGTGATATCAGAAGATTTCAATAAAGCATTTGCAGTTGGAATTCATGTACGACAGTCTGGCGAGTGCTAACTAAAAAATGCTAGACATCTAACTAGATGCGTTGTCAGAATTGAACTGCTAAGCAATTTCTTGTGTTGGAATAAGTCCTATTTGGCGGAGTTTGTTGTGGTGGACTACACATTGAGATTAGTACTTTAGCAGCTATAAAGGCCGCTTGCCATTTATGCAATATCTTGCCTGCAATCTTTGTTAAGGAATGTATTGCATGTGAAGTACGAGAAGTGATGGTTTGACACTTAAGCAATTTTGATACATGCAATGCAAGAAAACGAATTGAAAAATCAGTGGTACCAAGCAAATTGAGGTTACTTCGCATTTAGAGACACACGTTTTTCTTGTTATGTTTGTGACAGTTAAAAAACCAGTTGGCAGTACCCGAAGTCACCATATAAGTAACTAGAATTGCATCTGTCTTGCACGAAAATTAGAACATGTTCTAAACCAATGCAACGTACAAAGAATTGCATACAATACTTAGGTACTTTTGACATACTGCTCCTTGCATATTGCATGGAAAAAATTGCAGTGTCATGCGGCCTTAATTGATCAACGCGGCCATTATATTTTGCATCAATCAAGCTGTCACATTGACGTTTAAAATAACCTCACTGCGTCTTGATGTCTAGCTACAGTGAATTATTTTTTAAAGCAACTTAATATAATAATAATATAATAATTTAGAGCATTCCAACCTTAGTATTCAGTATTTTCTCTTATAGGATATATACATCTTTTACTATCTTAAGCAATTTGTAATAAGCTGCCTTCTTTTATTTCAAAGCGTTGATGCCAGATCAATTAATATGTTTGCAGTTGGCAGTGCTGGTGTAGCTCCAGAACATAATGCAAATATAAATTTGACAAATATCAAAATCGTTTAGAAAACCGATGTGACAGAATTGTCATCTGACTCCGTTTCACGCGAAGTATCCATTCCCCAATGACTTGTAAAATGATCGCCTCTATCATTATCTGGAAGAATGAACTTAGGGGAGAATAAAACTCCCCCCGATTTGCCTGACATAAAAAGCCACTCAGCAGCACAAAAAATTGTTAAAATTAATCAACTAAGTTACACCGCAATCAATACGTAACTAACCTCACTTCAAACGTCGACTCACTTGACAGCTTCCGCTTTTATAAAACTCTAACCAAAAAGTATTTCAAATATCTTGCCATTCATTAATCGCTGCCAACCTAAATTAGTCGTGGCCACAATATCTTCGGTTGCCATAAGACACGTACTGAATACTAAGGTTGGAATGCTTTATAGTTCTAATTTAGTTTAAGTTCTGCCAATAGGTTCTGTAATCGCTGTCAAGTCTTCTGTCACCTGTCATAGTGACACAATCAACTTTTAGCTACAAATTATATTAAAAATTTCTACAGCTTTTGATGCGTATTTGACAAATGTATCCTCGAAAAAAATGCAAAAATATGTATCCAATTTGTAGTCTTTAAATCTGATACCAGCCCCTCCACCAATTTTTCAAATTTCTGTGTGTAAATGTATTTAATAGCTTAGTGGCAGCACCATCTCGATGTTTATGATGTTGAGCAATGTTGATCAATGTGCTTTGGAAAGATGGATTCCCAGATTGTTTTCTTGGGAATATACTGCTCTTTAGGAAAATAGTTCTCGAAACAAATTGGCATATCAGAAATCCACTAATGTTTTGGGAGCCAAAAGAGAATTTCTTCGGTGAGTCGGAACAAAATTATTTATCTGCTTCTTAGCACTCAACATAATTTTCAAAAAAATATTGTGACTCACGCAGGAATTGAACTAGTCACCATTTCCTCACTAAATCTGCTAAAATAATTAACTCAGTCTCTACTCATTTTACCGAGTTTCCAATAAATTAATAAAGCAGGAAGTAATGTTTACAATTTTAGAAGTACCCAACCCACCAATTCACACCAAAACGACCAACACATTTTACCGGAACGGTATTATTAGCTAACCTGTCCTTGACGCGTCATCGTCATCCTAATTCATCGCCTAATTAAGAAGCTACACCCACTACTAAAGCTATTAGATCTGAAATTTTGACACGTTTCCAATCAAAAATTCTTCCTTCTTTTACTTCACCTTTCCTCAACGGACGAAATAAAATATATGTGCATAGTACATACAATCACGAACGCATTGCCCTAGATTGCGCAAAGTATTGGTAAAATTTCATCAATCACCGACTACGGTGACAACACGTCCTCTTGCACATGCACTAATCTACACATACCACCGTCTCGGCGCAGGTATTGTAGGAAAAAGTGAAGGTGTAACTCACGAACGGAATACTTAATACGCCCATACCTATCCGGTGCTCATTGTTATTCTTTGCGGCTAGGTCGATACAATTCAAATCTGTCATTAATTTGCATACGATTTAAGTACACGCTCGGGTTTCTATAATGGGAAATTAATTAATTTTTTCTTATATAAATAAATAATTAAAATAAATCTTAATTCTAACGGTAAACAGATAAAAATCCAAATATTTTTTTTCGATAATAAATCAATAAACGATTATTATTCACGTGATCGTGCGGATATATTTCTTTTGTCAATTGAGTCATCGATCAATGGATACGTGCCTCGAATTAGTATTCGGCGTGTGAGAACAATTCAAGCTCTCCGTAGAATTTTTCCCGTTTCGGCTTCATTCAGATTCCATATAAATAAAATTATTTAAAGAATGTTTACACAGTTATAGACGGACGCAACGGCGTATTCCTTATAGGGTTATTTCTATATGCATAATAACTCAAATTACAACAGTGCCATGCATGTACTACTTTTTCTACATTCGGATGTGATTGTATTCTTGTATTGCCTTAATAAGTCGAGCCGGTTTAAAGCTGCGTCGTCTGCACTGTCTGCAGTGCAAGATTTTGACGGTACCACAAAACGCTACAGCAGGGATTAGTGACAGATACGCTAAACACCTTTTTTCTACTATATTTAGCTAAAATATACTTTTACAATTAGCAGGATTATACGATTTACATGTTCTCCATATAAAACGCGTCCATATAAACATAAGACCACACAAATAGACACATAGCGCGATTGCGTAACACATAGTTATTACACTAAACGGATTTATAAATATATTTCGCGTGTAAGTGTATACACTTTCCTCTCGGCACACTGCAGTGCCACCGTAATTAAATTAGTACGTTTTCACGCACCTGGTATATTGCATTCGCAAACTTTGGCAGCTTTCCATGGCACTCTTAAGAGATGGGAGAAGAACAGTTCGACAAACACGATCATATGTTTGAAATCGGTGTTCATGAGTTGTTTCAATAATGCTGGCAGTCGTCACATTCCTCGAGCAATTATATTATTATTATAATTATATATTTATATATACATATATATACAGTGTGTCCCAATTTTGCTGCTCACCACCACTCACCAGTGGTGCCTCGATTATTTTAACATAATTATTCTGGTGTAGTCAGAATTACTAGGTTGTCATTCATTTTCAAATTGTCAAAATTAATTTTTTCGGAGTGATGTTCTTGCCAATGATAGTGTGAAACTTTCCGATTTTTTTTTTGGATGTATGTCTTACAAGAAACACTAAGCACATCACGAGCAACGGGGAAGATCAATAAACTTGATCCAAAGCGGAAAAACATTGTGGCTTTCGTCTGGAAAAACCAGTCCTTCACTACCAAAGCCAAATCGTTTCGGCAGGAAGATTATGACCAAGAAATCAGCAATTTTGGTGCATGAAAATGCATCATCTCATTCAACAAAACCAAGAAGGATAGCTTGAAATTGCTTGGATGGGATGTGCTTCCCCGCCCATCCCGTAGATGGGGCTCACGCTTGCATAGCAGCACTTCAACAATTTCCAGTATGTTGGAGAATGACTCAATGAATAGTTGGCCGCCAAAGATAAGCGGCTTTTCTGGCATGGTATTCATTAATTACCTAAAATGTGGGCAAAATATGTAGAAACCGATGATCAATATTTGGAATTTCAGTTGAAAAAACTTATGCATACACCTGGATAGTACATATGTAAGTAATAGGTTTAAGGATAAATTCATTAATATTAGCAAGATCGTTTTAGTATATATTTCATCGGTTTTTCCGTTGGCATATATGTAGATTCCTCGAAGTTCTGAAGTAATGGTTTTTGGAATTCAACCGCAAACATCTAGGTACATATTTTTAATATAAAATCATGAATAACAAAAAAATTTAGCGGAAAAATTTCAACGACCAGGAATTCCTTGATTCATTGACGTTAGTGGCCAAATTTTAAGAAATTGTCTTAATCTGCAGTGTCTAACGTGGAAAATCATTGCTGATTGCTGATAACTATAATGCTATTCACTCGTTGTCCTGAACAGTCTGAAAGAAGGCATTCTGTGCACCAAAAAACAACAAAAGAATGCTAAACTCTACAGATGGAGAAAATCAGATATAGTTTTAGACATGGCATTAACTATAATTTCATGCAAGATAGTTGAAGAAGAATTGAACTTAGCCTGTAAGTAGAACTGTCACAGTTAAGTGGATTATTTTGGTGTTCGTAATTAACTCCACTACTACAACTAAAAAATCCCTTAAATTTGTTAAAGGCAATTCAATGCAAGAGAATCCTTTTCTGCTGACTTTGAAAAATTATGAATCCTAAGACAAGAAAATTATAGTGTTGATAGTGTTACATGCATTATTGTTATGCAAGACCGTTGAAGGAGAATTAACTTTAGACTGTAAATAGAACTCTCACAGTTGAGTGAATTACTTTGATGCTCGTGATTTAATTAAGCAAAAACTTGCTACAGTATTTTTCTGCTGAATTTGGACAATTATGAATTCTACGACAAAGCAATTATAATGTTGAAGTTTGCTCTCACATGCATTAAAGAAATTCGGCCACTGTGTAACCCTTATGTATTTGGGACATTTCAAAATTTATTCTCTTCAGCTGTCAACTCCTAACTCCACGTCTATTATTGTCCCAATTAATCCTCGAAGATCCCCTCTAACTTTGCCCTCTTTACGAGGCTTAGCGTCCTTGAGAGCGGATCCTTAATGGGATTCTCTGTGCCTAACATTAGAAACCTTGTCCTTTCACAGCAATTGACTGGGGTTTCCTCTTCCTCCTTGCAGAATCTGAATGTGGCATCTTCTGCTAGACCTATGTTGTAGATACGCCTATTTAGTCTACAGTGACCTATTAACAGACCTGTTATCATTTTGATGGTTTTCCTGTCTTTACCCAGCAGGTCTCTAATGAATTCCTTGTAGGAACTCTTTTGCCTGTCTTTGCCTTGATGATCTTTGCGATCATTTCGTGGACTTATCTATGTAATTGTTGATGGACTTTCTGATTTGTGATTTGGTGGTGCCGAAGGATGGGCCAGACCCGACGAATTGCCTTGACGAACCTTGTCTGGCCAGATCGTCTCCCGTCGCATTTCCCTTAACGCCCTTGTAGATGGGAACACAGGCCAAAGTTAGTTTCCTTTGGGAACCCACCTGGTTTAAGGCATTTACGCAGTCCTAACACCAGTTTGGAGCCAACACTTGCTGAACTAATCGCTTTGAGTCTTGCTTGGCTGTCTGAGAAGATAGCGACGCTTTTAGCTACTATGAAGATAGTAGGACCTTATGTAAGGACTCAGGAAAAACAGATACAGACAGTAACCATAAGATGAAATTAAGGAGGGTAATTTAGTGATTTATTGATGGTAAGTGCATTCCCATATACATATGTAATGTTCGGACCAGGATTTCTTTAGCGACGAGAAATAGCTTTTAGCTACACCAAAGTAGAGGACAAAGTCTGTACATAATAGGAAGAAATAAGATCCTCCAGCAAGGTTTCTTGTTCTGAAAATTAATGAAGAGCCATGGGGGCACATAACAAGAAGCCAATCCTCAAAAAAGTTTACAATATCACCCAATATTTTATACAGCATTTTCAGTAATACATGCACAAGAATGCAATTATAATTATACACAACACAAGTTCCATCTTAGTAACTGTCAACGTTAAAAACCCACACTAATGAATCAACTAAACATTCAGGAATGATTCACCATTGGGGAAACAAAAAAACTATTACTGTACTGCAACATCACACAATCCAACTTGTTTCGTTTACATTTCGATCTATTTAAATCTCCAGAAACTATTCGTCATAATGACAAGGTGGAGTCTAGAAATGCTCGCACAACATTAATAGAAAGGGTTTGAAGGGCTCATCTCGCATATAAGTGTCGCGTTTAGCGTATTATAATTTAAAAAAGTAGAAATAATGGAATGCCCCCTTTCGTGTTATTACATACAACGATAAAATGGAAGCGGATGTTGTTTTGAACTAAATCCAATGCGAGTTAGAATTAATTCTTGTTTATTTATAGTTTCAAAAATTTTCCAACAAATTCTTGGAAATTGTTTATATGTTTAGCCGTGACATGTACGCGTTTAACGATACGATTTATAATATAAATTGTTTAGAGTATACGTCAAAATATTGCGATCAAAATTAGAGCTTTAAAAAAGAAATTAGGAACCATATTGTCTAACTAGAATCACACACACTTACATACATACACATTCGAATAAGCCAAAAATATTTTATCTACCTGTTGTAGGCAAAACAGTCTCTAGTATTTAAGTAACCCATTTCACTCGTTGCAGTAGCCACTTAACGACTTATATTCTCACTAATTCTCTTTCCGAGTAGGCGTGAAACGTCGACGGATTCAATCAAATAGTGTCGCGAGTCTATGCAGTAGTAAAGGTGTTATAACAGTTAATTTTGTCTGTCGCTAAAGAACACCTGGTGCCAGCCGATATCGCAAAAACAACTGCTTTTAAAACACGCATATGGGTTGGAGAAATATGTGTGAGAAATACTAAAGACGAAAATAAAAGATTTCCAGGCATCGTTCCAATGCTGCAAGATTATAATATATTACACAGTTAGTGTTATAAATAAAATCTATTGCAAAAATTTTACTTATATGATCATTTTGGGAAGGAACGTAGTAATAGAAATTCGGGCAAAATACAAGGTTGCGCTTTTAAAGTGAGGATAAATAAAACCTAAATTCTTGGAAATATTTCAATCGCATTCGACAGGATAGAGGACCAAGATTGCTACTATGAATTGCACTTGAACCAGCAAATTGCTGGTTCAAGTATAGAACCTTGAGGAATGCCTTCACAACTTTGGTTATCTTAATCTTTTACTGACAAATTTTCCAAAAGCATTTCATGGCCTCTGGTCATCTTAGGCTTTGCGTAATAGATTGGTAGATGACAATTGAATGGCAGATTCTTTTTAGATATCAATATGGGTTTGTGTTTTCAAGATAAATTACTAATTGGAATTCACTTGGTCTGTCAATAGTACTTAGGCCTTTTATTATATCTTGCAATATAATAATTATCATCTCAAATGTTTCAAACTAATTTCTACTAGTAGTACTAGTTGTGTATATGGTTGGCCTGGTCATTAATCTGTTAACAAAATTTGAAGGTACAAGTTGTTTAGTCAGACCTTTTTTGTATCATTGAATTATCATATTGACATCATTCCGTTCTGAATTGATTATCTGTAAATCTAAATATTGAGGATAAAAATAAACTGGTAACGTCGCATAACACGATTAAAAAGAAAAATTATCCCTATGCACAATTTCAATTGAGTTTGACGATATAAAACGATATCGGCTGCTTTATTTAAAGCAATTAAATGCTGTATTTGAATGAATTTCCTGTAAACATGGTAATAAGCATGGTAGTTACAACTATTACAAGAAACTGCAAGCAATCCAGAACGCCAACTTAAAGGAAATAAAAATTTGCGGTTATGTTCACAAAATGTTGACCTAGTAGTGTACATTACCTATACTCGTGGTGATCTTAATGTTAACGGTGGGTCAAAAAAGTACTTAAAATAGCGAAAAGAATAACAAACCTATCAAATATAATTCCATGACAAAACAAGCATTAAAGAGACCAAATTACCAAGCACTTTCCTATACGTCATTATCAATCCAATTAAGAACCTAAATCTATTCCTAACATGAATTGCTTTTATTTCGTTGTCAATTTTAAGAACGAACAATTCACGTCCAACCAAATACTGGATTGTAATTTAATATTAATGCAAACTAGTAGCACTCAACAGGCGTTCTAGGCAGCTGATCTAAACGTCAGTGTGTACATTGAAGTCTCAAAAATATTCTTGGTAACATACTGTAGTGAAATTTCTTTGAAGAAAACTGACAAAAATTTCGACACTAGTCTTATGGTCTTTATCCTGGCTCCCATCTCTTCTCCAAACTGAACGAACCCATTTGAGGGGGGGATGCCTTTTCCAACACTGGAAGAACTTCGAAGAAAAATGACCCAAGAGATTCTGACGCTCAATAAGAATGGGAGACTGAATATAATCCAGGCACTTGAAGATTATATTGAAAACCTGAGAACACTTCTTTAGCTTCCTCAATATTTTTTTAGTTAGAATTAGAACCAAGTTGGTAGTATCTTTGAAACCAACCTAGTAGTTCAGTTCCACCATTCATTCATTTAAATAATGAATGTAGTAAGGGTCTTGATATGCATAATACATAGGTTCATGTGGTGGGAGGAATCTATTAATATCTGAAAATATTTCCAAAACATTGTTCATATAAACTGATAAACTAGAACAGTTTTTTAATCAATAATAAAAAGTAGTGGTCCAACTATAAATCCCTGAAGAAGTCCAGACACAATTATTTTTATAAATCGTTTAAGTATATCTATTAGAAAATTGTGTAGTTCCTGAATTAGTTTAAATCTCAAAATTAAACACCTAAATCTAACCCACAAGATTTATATCGACATAATTTTAATTTAGAAACTAAAGCGATAAACAATCCGACAAGACAACCGCCATAAATACATTTCATAATACTAATATGATAATTGCACTCTATACTTCCCAAACAGGATGTTCTAATATACCATTTTTGTATCTATATATTTAATGATGTGCACGCAGTTCACGACCAACTGGGACCCATCGTACATTATATAATACTCTCAGGAAATTCGACCCAAGTCTACCTCGTTAAATATACATACATATAAAGCAACAAGAGTTAATCGGTGTAATGCCCTCCTCCCGAGAAAAACAACAACCGAAAACATTGATTTACAAATTATAGAGAAATTGGATTGTCAGACTAGACTAGCGCTTTTTTTTGGGAAGTTGATTGCTCCTCTTTATTGAATCTACAAGCCGAGTTTTGCATCAGGCTATCGAACTCTCCTTAAGATTTCGACATAATGGTTTTTAATTAAAAGATCTTCTAGATTATATTTGGCGAGTAATCTAGTTCCTTAAACGAACACACAATTTTATTCAAATTAGAAATTCGGTTGAATCTGTTTTTGGAATTGATAATTAAGAATTAAGAAGAATTTTAACAACTGTATTAAAAATAATTATCGTTTTTGTTAATAGTGTGGCCTCATTAGGTAATTAAAGAGATGAATTGAAAAATTCGCTTGTTACACGCGTTTAAATTATGAATTATAGCTTGGAATTAATTACTGCATGTCATGTCTCTATTACATCTCTTAAATTGGGATGTCCTTCCACGAGAACGCACTACAATAATTAAAATAATAACAATAACAATATCGAAAGCATATACTCACTACGATTCTTGAAACTCTTCGAATTCTTCTTGTTGTTCGCTAATTGATGCTTCCAGATCTAAGTAAGAACCATAATCACCATCCTTGTACAATTGTAAGGCGGCATCGTCCAACTGTAAATCGAAATAACAATTTAAAATAACGAAGTCGATTTGCCTCGATGTTAAACAACGTTTCGCTTTGAATATTTCAATCATCGCGGTAATTAAGTTCGAATTAAATTATACTCCATGATTTATTGTGCTTTTTCTTTTTTTTAATGGAGAAAAAATTGAAATTCCCACACATTATTCTCGTGCATTGTGTATTGTGAGAGACGCGCAATTAATGGTGGTTATTAGTTGTTATTATAAAAAATTAACCGAGGAGGTAGAAAAAATAAACTTCACATTTTATGTGCATTCTTTGGTGGTATTGTTTTCATTCATGTGTCAACCATCTGCTTGAACATGTGATGATTACATATATGTAAGTATAAACAATAGATCTAAACAACTTTCGAAGATGTCCTTTTAATTTTTAGTAAACGTTCCAAGCATTCTTATTGTTTTATACTGGGTGTTTAGTAAAGGACCGCCTAAATAAATTGATCAGCTAAAAGAAACTGTCCGCCAGAAATGTTTAGCTTAAATACAAAAATTCTGAGTGAAAATTGTGTGTGTCACATTAAGTAATAATAATAATAATAATAATAACAGTAATAATAATAATATATCTTTATTCAGCAAATAGACATTACAAAGAAACCAAATCATAATAATATAAATTTAAAGATATCTGCCCAATCTCATGGCGAGGCTCAGTTAAACATATAATATGGTAACTGCTTCAGCCTAACCATGTCTTATAAACTAAATTTATACGTCATCATATACTGCCTATAGCTATCTAACCTAAAGGTCTGTAAGACAAAACTGCGAGAAAAAAGTTAAAAAAAAGAAAACGAGCGACAATAAGCAAGTGCCTAGGTACATGCAGTCACAAAAAAAAATGAAAAAGAAAAAGTGAATATAACTAAAAATGTTTTCAAAATCAACATAACCAACATACTTCAACCCCGATCCTGCCCCTTAAAGAGTATAGAACGCAACTTTGCCTTAAAAAGTACTCCTTAAAAGCACCAGAAGTACCAGCCCATACCGTCCTGAACTTTTTTTTCAAGAGTTCCGCTGTACTATAGAATAGCCCAATTGCTTGTCATTCATCGTTTTCAACTTTAAACCAGTGTATTGCAGATATTGGTGAATTCTAAGTAAATAAAAGTAATTCTAGAGCAAATGGTGCTCTCGGAAATGTTGATTTTGAGGACTAGGTTTTGCAAGAATTTGAAAATTACTGCAAAACTTGCAACAGAGTTTAATTTGCCAATAGTGCTAGGACCAGCCAATGGTAGACCAGCCAACGGTAGACCAGCCACCGGTAGACCAGCCACCGGTAGACCAGCCACCAGTAGACAAAAGTAAACAATAAATGTTAGATTAAAGTGCAAGAAAGAAACTGGAGAAGCACTTGGACTGGATGGGGCGCTATAATTGGGGACAAATACCAACAAGGTTTAACTTATGTAGGGAGGGAGGGGGCGGAGGCACAATAGATCATTCGGTCGCAGTGCAAAATCACCCTCAACTCAAATTCTAATACTAAGTAAGACACTTGAAGCACACATTTATCAAAAAAGTACTTAAAATAAAGAAAAGATTAGCATGTTAAATACAATTCCATAACACAACAAACATTAAAGGGATAAAAATACCAAACATTTTCCTATACGTCATTATCAATCCAATTAAGGGCATAAATGTATTCCAAACATGAATTGCTTGCTAATATTAATACGAACTAGTAGCACTCTAGCAGGAGTTGTAGGCAGCTGATCTACACGTCATGTACATACATTGAATTCTCAAAACCAGCCAACGGTAGACCAGCCACCGGTAGACCAGCACGTCCAACAGACCAGCGGGGCCAACAGACCAGCAATTTTATTGCTTGAATAAAATTAAGGTCCAATCAAGATTTTCTTAGAGCGTAATATGGACAGCCACACAAATTTAGCTTTTTTTAATTATTGATGAGTGATGAGTCTTCTCGAAAAGGTTCTCTAGCACCAATCTAACCGTCTCACACACATATCTAGCGTTAATTGTGTTAGTGTTAGGGTAATGGTGAAGAAGATTCACATGATCGAAAGCTGAAATTTTTAACAAACATAGAACAAATCTAGACCAATCTGGAACAACTTTTAAAATTCAATTTTCGAAGAAGAGGGGGGTTGGCGAAAATTGTAAAAGGCTAAAAGCTTGAAATATTGTTTAGAACAATCGGAAGCAACTTTTAAAATTATGGTTTCAAAAAAAATTAATGGGAGTGGAAACGAAAATTTGTTGTCTTCAATTTTTTCATAGACTCAAAATGATAAGATTCTAATTAGTTGGAACAACGTTTTGAGGTATACTAAGTGGTTTAACGAAGCATTCTGGGAGTAGAGCTTTGAAATTTATATATAAAAAAAATTTCATTCCCTTTTACACCTCTAGGAAATACGCGGAGTTTCCAGCACACATACACAATTCCTGTACAGTATATTTTCGTAGCGGAATCGCTATTTGTAGAAACTGGACGGGATAAGAATAGTATAATCCCGAACGGTGGTACGGTAACTGGGACATGACACGTAACTGAAGACTACGTATGGATGTCACCGTAGATGCTTCGTTCGGGGGGAGGGCCGTCGAACCCTAGGACCCGCACATAAGTGTACACTACTATACCCGCTATTTCCGTATTGTAGACTATCCACGAGCTATGCGCGGAATCGAACCGGCTCCGGTCGAAGATTACAACGTTGGAAGGTTATTTTTATATCCTGTTTGATCTCGTTCTCTCGTAATTAGTACAGGAATGTCTCTCTAATTTGTGCATTTCTGAACATTTTCTCATATTTTTGACATATAATTCGACAAGTTTAAACTTGAAATCGCGGCGGTAAAACATCAATAGCACACGCGGTTAAACTAATTTAGTTCTAATTATTTTTACTTGTTCATAAACAAAAGCATAAGTATTGAATGTAATCTCTGCATTAGAACCAGTTGCGTGTTAGAAACTCGACCGTTTCCTGTTCACAACTGTTGTGACTCTAACCAGCAGCATTTCTTGACATTGACTTACTGTACGTTTACTTTTACCATTAGATTTATCGCCCTAATTAGATCAGTATAATTGTAGCATTTTCAACGCAAACGGGCAATTATCGCATGCTTTACCATTTTACTATCTCCACCTTGATAAACTTCTAGATTACGTGCGTTTTTCTCAGGAAAAAATATAATTGGACATTGTTGCTAATATGCTGTTTACGTATTGTGTAATGAATGGCGAATTTTGAATCATTAATTATAAAACAATAACGATTTGTGTGTATATGTGCATTACCAAACCTTCAAAAACTTTCCTGATTACAGATGGCCATGATTTTCTTTTATAATTGGCAACAACGCTACAATCTGTCACTTTGACAGTTCGTTTTTACCTTTTTATATGTTAAATTTAACAGTTCGGTGTTGTGCATTATTTTGAAGACAAAGACGTAATCTACGCTTCATACTGTCAAAACCATTTATGCCATTTATTTATAGGCGTTAGGTGGTGGGGTTATCTCAACACAGCAAGCCGTAATAGCATTGCGAATCTCTGCGATTGTATTATGTATGATCTTGAAAATGGTATTCTTCAAATACATATATGGAAATATAAAATAGTCTAAAATTGTCAAATCGTGCAAAATTAATAATTCTGTCATCGAAAAATTGTTCCAATTAGCTAAACTGTAGAAGGTTTCCTTTTTATTCAACGTTTAGTTTCTATTCGGAGTGTACCTACCAATCAAATGAGTCGTTTGCTTCATCAACTAATGGGTTGTATAAAAATTGTCTGTGTACAACGATCTGCCACTATTCAGTAATGGTTGAATGAGGTGCATTACAATACTGGTAGCAAGAGGATTTTGATTTGGCACAGCCAACCTCTAATATTGGAGAGCTTTATGCCCAACCATATTTGTGACATTTCCCAGGTATATACTGACGAAAGCTTGGCGACCCCGAAAAGGGATCATTGTTTCATCTATATATGCATAGATGTTCATCAGGAGTACAAACATCTTGAAATTTCGTATTCATCAAATCAACCAAAGCGCTTCTTTTGTAGAGACGATCAACAGTTGAATCAGCCAATTCGCACAGAGCTACATACAGGAGCCGCTCTCAAGGACATTAAGCCTCATAAAGAGGGCAAAGTTATAGGTCGCCTTCTATGCTTACTGGGGATCACAATAGACCGAGAAGGTCGCGGTGAAAGAGGCCCGTAGGGCCACCCCTAATCTAATCTAATCTAATCTAAATGGACAGTAGCTTTTAGAGTTTTTCCAAAGTGAGGTTGGGAAGCTTTACCCATGGACCAGGTGTAAATCTAAATACATTGATTTCTATGGAGAATGTGCGCTATTTCCAGACACAGGGCAAAATACTTTGCCTAATACTGTGTCCACAAGTGGTACACATGGTCCATAGGTAAACGCAGAGTGTGTGCCATTAGTAAACAAACATTTGTCGAGAACGTTGTCATTATCAAGATTATACAAACACCATTGACAATGATAAGTTCATGAACTGCTTGAATCTTTTGACTTTAAATCTCCTTTTTAAGATGGTGTGGCATGTTCCAACCGATAATTGAACTTGTTGCGACAGACTTTTTCGGTGACTTGGCCATTCTTTGTGCTGCACCAACAGATTTACAACTTACTGCACGTGTTTCATGAAATTTATCTATGGAATCATGAACATGACTTAGCAGCTGTGCAAGCGGGATTGGTAGATTAGGAGACCATCGTCGGAAATGCCGCAAAACCTGATTAACCTAATAAACCGCCTCTGCATTGTCCAACATTCAAGAAGTTAGAAGAATTATAAACTTCTTGTGTTGTAACTCAAACATTTTAATAAAAAAGTAAATAATCAAATGAAAGCTTTTGAAGGAAATTTTTTGAAGGCGTGGTATAATTGCTACAACTATTACCTGGAGATGAACCATTAAAAATGAACGCTCGAGTAACGCAAAACATAAAAATTTCTTCTTAAACGCAGTCAACTTTATCCGCTACGGAATCTCTGTACAAAATTGTGTTGTTAGTCCCTAGCTCCGACTTAATAGCTGCCGGGTGTTTCGTATATATACACATTTCTCGGATGAGTTTTGATATCACGAAGTCGATCATTTTAGCCAGGTAAGCGTGAAGACGGCATTGTTGTCTGTGCAGTGACCCGAGTCGCACGTCCAGGTCAAGGGTTACCGTCACACGGGGTGGTACTAAATCCGATTCTATAACAAGCTTCTTCAGAATTAATACATCTAATGTGTAATCGTCCTACTTTCAATTAGCGCTAATAGTGCGGGGTAAATAAATAAGTAAAGAAAAATTGGAAGGCAATCATCCAAA
Source organism: Popillia japonica (assembly GCA_004785975.1). Taxonomy (NCBI): domain Eukaryota; kingdom Metazoa; phylum Arthropoda; class Insecta; order Coleoptera; family Scarabaeidae; genus Popillia; species Popillia japonica. The sequence continues at coordinate 21,421 of SMLS01073932.1, forward strand.
TAATTGAGATAATCGTCCTGTTCCAGTTATGCCGGTGGTTTCGCGATCTCGAACGAGAGGTAATTTTTGCATCCGCTCAAGCGATATATGTAATTCAGTTTTTAAAATTGGCTTAACGTCCTTCAGCTCTAGAAGATGGAGATATAAATAGATTAATGCAATTATAATATTGGCAAAACAATCTGCATTGTTTGCATTATGAAGTGGTTCTCCATCTGTCGGAGAGATTGTCAATCAGCGCTGTCATATTGACATGATGATCGTTGTGCTTGTTTTAATGGTTAATTGAGTTAATTGTCATGAAATGAGAAATTTTTGCTGATTTAAGGCAACAAACTTCAATATTTATTAATTATTCCTGCATTCTTAATACTAATTGAATTAATTCTTAACTCGTTACGACCACAACAAAACCCTAACGTAATAGATACATCAAAACCATACGACAAACCTTTAAAACCGACAAAAAAAAAAACGAAAACGCAACATAATCTCCATACTAAACGGAACAATACGTCGTAAAACGTCTTGGCTCTTAACTTAATACACTCATACTCCATTTTAATCTCGTTATAACCTGGGCCGGGTAATTGTACACCTCTAACTCGAGTTCCATTCATCTAATTTCCATTCTAATATATAATGGCGTGGTATATAGTGTATACGGAACCGAAGAAGAACAACGCACAGAACGGCGGGTTCATTTACCTCGACAACATCGGCACGATGTTGTTCTTCGCCGTCGTTGTTGTTGTCCCATCCAGAATGTCTGTCTTACGTTTTATGTAACTTTCGAGTTGATCGCGGGGGATATCAGATTTACGTTTTAAGTGTTCCCCGAGTGAATTTCAATTCTAACTGCACACGGTTCGGATTTCGTCTGATGGATATTGTACTCTAGTTCTAGTTGGGAGTAATGACGGTGAATCATGTTTCTTTCTCTTTTACCGCATTTTAAACGGTTGCGTTTTACGTAACCTCGAGACGCTATACACAACTAGAATTTTGCTTTCGAAATCGGTTCTCGTGTTCGTCAAGTGAAGGCAAGATGATGTAGGTATCATAATTTATTTATGATCGGTTTATACTTTTACTTTAATTTAAAATCTTCAGGTATTAACCAAAACGTGTGTAAGCCAAACAAGGCTAACGTAGTACTCATTCAATACGGTACATGTTAGAACGGCTTTTTTTTTCCTCTCTTTCCTGAATTAGTAATTGTTTTTTTTTAACTGACAATGAGTAAGGAGTGGGAAAAACCTGCTTTAAACAAGTAATTAAACAAACACGATGATGTATTTTCATACGTGTACCAATTTTTTCAGATTAAATTAATCAATTTTTAATTATAATCTAATCTTATTACACTAGATACTACATTTTTTTTCAAATTCACGATTAAAGAATTAAAGAAAAAAAGAGTGAGTGGCCCATGAGGGGATCGAACCCGCGACCTTCGCGTTATTAGCACGACGCTCTAACCAACTGAGCTAATGGGCCATGGGGATACTCGTCGAAAGTACAGTAAACTGTGCACATGTCCGCCTGTATTAAACTTGAATACATTAAACTAATTATAGAGTTAAATAGCGTTTAGCATTTATTTAGATGTTATTTTATACATTTTTATACATTCATTTACTCAATAGAATTCATTGAAATTTCCGCATTAATTGTTGCCCAATTATAGGTTTAACAGGAGTTAAACCTATAACGCAGCAGAATGTAGAAACATTCTGCTGCGAATTAGCATCAGCGTATATTTAGTAAAGTATTTAGACAATCTCAAAGATATGAATATATTCAATACAAGAATTATTAGTTATGAAATCTCAAGCTACAGCTTTGGAATTAGTAAATCAATAAATTGTAAAAACATTTGCCTGCATAGTTTACAATTGTATCTGCCAAAATCTGACAGCTGTCAAATTATAAAATCAAATACAAAGAGTAGCTGCTGGAAATTCATTTTTGACAGCTGCCACATTGGAAAAACTTGCCGCCCTGCAAATTTGACAATGAAAGAAACAAGAATCAATTATTTTCACGATTTTCGGTGCTACATCCTTCACAAGAATCTCTGAGGGGTCACATTCTAGAAAAGCATGTATTTTTACTGTTTCAAGAAATTGTGGTACATATTTTAAATGTTTTTGACAACAGTAGCTGCCACAATACACCTGTCTGGTGTCAAATTGTAAAATAAATTATTCTTTTAGTTCTTAGAAGAAGAAGGATTCAATCCATTGGTGACAGTTGCCAAATATGACAATTGTGCTGGTAATACTACATATTTCAATAACTATCAAAATATTTCTGACAGATTCCTGTCAAATTTAGAAACTGCCGCTGCCACGACATACATCAGAACTAGAATATTAGGTGTCATTAAAAAATATTCAGATTGTCATATGTTGTTCATTTAATAAATACTCTAATTGGTATGATTATATTTCATTGTAGTGGCCATTACACTTATTCTGTACTACCTGAAGTTAGTTACATGTCTATAGCACAACAACGTATTACACAGATTGCTATCAAATTGTGTTTATGGTTTTAACATGCATAACTGTCAAAATATTTCTGATAGCTGCCAAATTCTAAAGGCATCAACTGCAATCGTCAAAATCATTGTAGAATTGGTATTTTCATTTAGATTTTATTGAATACTTGGTGTCATAATACATCTGACAGCTGTCACTTTATGAAGACAGCTACCGTTCCAAAATTTTTCTTCTTCTTGCTTCATCGAACATTAAAATTTTATGACAGCTGTCAAAATATAAGCATAATATTTCCAATAGGTACTACCTTCAATTGTTCAGTTTAAGCCATTGGAGCAATCAAACTTATAAAGTAGATTATTTTTGACAATTTTGAGACTAGACAATTATGTAGTATATTACGTTCTTTTTTCATACTACTGTACAACTGCTTATATTACGTATGTTATAGTGCCAATTTAAAATTAGGAGAAAAAATGACTAAGCCACACACACAGTTGGTGTACAAATCTAGTTTAAAATTAAAACTGAATCTGAATTGATTGCGAGCCGGTGGAAAAGTGTGTTTTCGAACGCGGAAGTGTTTCTGGCGGACTGCCAACATAAATATTCCTGTATCTATCTATAATTTTTGTGTGCGCTTCTTCATAAAAGCGTTGCAAGTATTGCAACGACCGGCGAAAACAAAAAAAAACTGTACCAAAATACATAATTTTCAACGACTTGTTTTTTCTTTTACTGCATTAACCTCAATTTGTTAGGCGCCATAAAAATAAAACGTGAACCTCCCAGGGGTTCTACCGGGTCATATCGCAATCGATTTCGTCGTTAAATCGGTTAAAATGTTGCTAGTCGAAGAAACATCTATTTCGATCGGATTAGAAGAGTCCGTGTGAACACGGCCTTATTATACACGGCGAAAGTAGACCAGAGATTCGCTAGAGGTGGTAACCAACCATCTCACGTTAGCAGCTAGTGTCAGTGTTGATTAATAATTTGCATAACGTAAAAACGACACGTGCACTTTAGACGCGATGTGGTATATGTAGATGTAGTTAGACGCGCACCGTTTTTGAAATGATGGCAGAAATTATTAATGATGCAACTTTCTGTGGTATCTTCGCCCACACAAAAAGAACGCAACATCTCACGTTAGCACGATACTATATATCCGGTCGAGGCGTACACCGTTTAATCTATTCTTCGAAGATGTGGTACGTGAGAATCTTTAGGTTTTTTAAGTTTTACAGTTTCAAAAATTAGTACAAATATACTTACTTAGTATTATCATAAATACTGTTAGGTACTTCAATTTTTAGTTCTCAATCAGAAACTAGAAGAGATTTTATAACAATTTGCACTTTGACCGCAGCATTCGGAATAAGTTGCATTTAGAAATATTTATCTTTCTGACCGAAAACTTGAAAAAATTGTGCAAAATTTCCAGGTTCTAGGTGCTATTTTTTATAGTTTTTTGCCAAAAAAATGATCTTTAGCCCAAATCTGACACTTGATTCGTATTCAACATGCTCGATTACATGTTTGTCCAAAATTTGAACGAAATCGAACGACCTTCGAAAATTGCCCAAAATCCACCATTTCTCCCTTGCGATTTTTGAAGAAAATCTTGACCTCTCCGATTTCGCTGAAAGTTTGAATATATATGTAATTGACCATGCTGACAACGAAAAAAGTGTCAGATTTGCGCTGAAAGGCTTTTGTCTTTGTCAAAAACTATAAAAAATAGCACCTAGGACCTCAAAAATATTGCACAAGTTTGGTTGTTTCAAATTTTCAGTCAGAAGAATTTCTAAATAAAACCTATATACATATATTTCTCTTTTGTTTGTTTTTTTTTGTATTTATGGTAGTACTAAGTATAATATTCAAATAATATAAATCAAGCTTGATATTTAGATTCCTACGAAATTAGAATTACATAACCGCTAATACGAGTATTTCTACCTGACAACAATATAAAAAGGTAGGACAGAATACTAATATTACAGAAGAAAAAAAATGCGGTGATGTAATCGTTTCTATCGCATAGGTGTTGTCGTAAACAGATCGGCTTTTGTTCGTAATAATATTGCCTGCTATGATTTTTCAATAGGTGTATGCTCTAGACAGCTAATCGTTAATCTCCATCCGATATGCGAATGTAAGTGCTAAGAACACAGTACGGGCTTTTGTTGTTAGCAGCGCCTGGCGATTATATTTCAGGCTTTATTATCGAAAAAAAATCAGACAGGAAGTAGGTAGAATGTAGACATGTTTGCCGATGTATTCATCTGCCTTCTATTGAAACGTCTAACAGCATGATGATGTCAATATCGTAAAGGTTCGTCAATGTTGTCAGATTTAGCGAGTTATCTTCAATCATATACTTTAGTGTATACGAAAAGCTGGAGAGTATCATATCACGTAATTCTTTTTTTTGTAAAATAGGTTTAAAAGTTTTGGAAAGTGGTAGGTTATTCAGCTTTAGGAGGTTTTCCTTTTTTTCATAAAGTTTCCTGATTAGGTAAGTATTTTATATGCTGACTGGTGGTTGTAGATCATAATTCTGCCAATTGAGACTTTTTCTGAACGTGGCAAAAATAATGTCTTGGACCTGCTCAAAATTCCATAGACCCAAATTAAAATGCATGGCTTACATTACTTCTCACAACCAGTTCCTGTGCAAAACATTTGAGTACATTTAATCTAAATAATCAATTCCCAATAGTCTCAGTTTGTTTTCCTTCCTTTACTCTATCTTTAAGGGCAACAGTTCTCTTGAAATTTTAGGGATTCCTATCCACTTCTGTACTATCTGTAACCGCTTAAGACTAAGTCCATTCACGTTAGAAAACTAAAAATTTGAAAGAATATAGAACGGACTTAGAATAGAACATAGAACTAGTCTTAGGCGATTAATTTTCAAACAAAGAAAAAGCTAAATTTGGAGGATTATTTCATCATCTTCAACTGTTCAGAAGAAAAAAAGCAGGAAAGTGCTTGCAAAATTTCAATTTTGTAATACAGAAGTGCAAAATATAGAAAACCCTTAAAAATTATCATTCCCCAATTTGGACGGGGGCAAGGGGTTGGCAAAATTTTTTGTGAACTCCCTAAGAATATTAAATTTGAAATTTCCGAATTTCTACTTAAAGGCAAATTGTCAAATTTTCTCAATTATTTCATCAACGATCCATGCCAGAAGACTAAAGGTTTGCAGCAATGTAGAGCTTGAAATCTGAAACAATCTTCTTAAAAGTGATATTTTAAAAAGAATGAAGCAAATTTTTCTTGAAAATGTAATGATAGAAGGTTAAAATTTTAGAGCAACGTTCAGCAAAACTAGAACAATTCTATAAATAGCTGCAAAGTATCAATTATCTAATAAGGAAAAAGAATTTGGCAACATTTTGTTTTATTCGATATATTTTTCAAACTATTAAGGACATGTTTCCAGAAATCTTGAAATAATGCTTGAAACGACTAAAGCAAGCCAATCCCCTGGAACAAATTTTAATTTTTAAACTAATATTTATCAACCTGAAACGATTTCCACAAATTTAATTTTCAAAAAATGCAAGTCACGAGAAAGTTGTTTTTCTAAATTATTCAGGCAAAAATGGGGGTCATATTTCTTCGAATCTTTGCTATAACTTTCAATGTTTTGCTTTTAATCAGCCTAATCTGATTAGAAAGTTACAACAATACTCTAGCATTGAAATCTTTAATTAATTATCAGTTATTTCCGGGTATAATTCAACTTTTAGATCAATAAAACATTTCATTTTGAAAACTGTTGCGTTTCTTTTACTGCCTATATGTATTTTGATGTGCCTAACCTGCTACCACTGCTAGCTTTTAAGTAAAACTTAACAGGTAATCTGCATTTTACATAACACGATATTTTCTTTAAACCTAGTTACTGTGTTATAAGAAGGCTGTCTGTATAATGCAGCAATCAGAGCAAGGATAATTATGCACTTAAAAATGTAAATGTATGCGCATAAATAGTGTCAAACATGCACTTTAACAAATATGCAAAAAAATATCACCATTTTATGTTTCAAGTAGTTAAATAATTATTCTTGTCTTTAATCGATTAAAATATGTTATTATCACAATTAGGAAAATACAATTTACCCGTGGCTTGTTGATTGCACAAATATCTATTTATAAAAACTGTCATAAAAACTGTAGTCATACTAAGCAAAGTAATTAAAAAAGTAAAAACTATGTTTGCAATCTTTGAAGGATTTTTCAAAATCTTTATAACAAATATGTAAATATGAAATGGTAAAAATACGAAATCTTTCGATCCAGTTATGTGTTACACAATCTATCATCAATCTTTTCTTCGTTGAAATTTGATATTTTTAATGTTGTTACCCAAGTTGTTCCAGCCTTGTGTCTTGATTCAAATTTAATGGGAAGAAAGCGATTTTTTGCTCAACCTTCTCTTCTCCTTTTGTTTCAAATTTTTAGCACTCGATTTTCTTTAGTTCATGAAAAAAATTGAGAAAAACAAACTCCTGTGGTTTTGAAAATCATAATTTACCAAATTGTTCTAGATGTTTGCAACATTGTTCCAAACTTTTAGTCTTTTAGGTATAATTCATGAACTGATATGGGTACAAAATTTCTGCCTCTTGAAAAATTGAAGTTTTAAATATTATATTGCTTCAAAGTTTTATCCTTCTATCAGGTAGGGTTTACTGAATAATTCAAAAAAAGTACCTATGTAATTCTGCAATTACTTCTCTAAGTATATTATTGCCACCCCCCCCCCTCCCCGTCACAGCTTCTTCTTCTTCATTTTTCTAGCCTTCTATCACGAAACATGCGTGATAGAAGTTTAAAACATAGGAACAATGTAGAATAAATCTAGAACAGCATGTAGGTAATAACTTTGAAAATATCAAATTTCGAAAATGAAGAAGTCATTCATTCACTACAGATGATAGGAAGCTAAAAGTGTCGAAAAGTGTTAGGTACAACCAGAACAAGTTGGAACAACTTTCAAAACTATGATTTCCAAAAGTGGTAGCTAGCAAAAATTAGATAAGTTTTTATAACCTAAAAATGATAAAAGCCTAAAACATTAAGGAATCTTAATCAATTTGGAATTTAAAAAAATTGGAAGTTTTTTAGGCAATTTAATAATATTATCCAACAACAAGTAATTTTTTCCCGTTTCTTCAATTAAATCATTAGATTTTGGCCAAAAAAAAAATAGTTTTTTCGTCCTTTTTATGAGGTTATTAACCGAATCATTGATGGCAATTGACCAGAGAATATAAGACAGAACACACTTTCTATTTATATTCTCAAATTGTGCAAACATACATAGACAGATAGAGATCTTTGCGAAAATAATTGTTTAACCCAAATTGTTCAAGTGTGTTTGTTTTAAGCTCGAATAAAATCAAAGAAAAAAAACACAAGTTTGCTAAAATTAGTCGTATCATGGAATGTAAAATGCATGACCTACATAACACCATTTCCATGTCATATACAGGCACAATTATGCAGGTTAAACTAGATATATAGTACATAGATATGTATGTCTTACACGGCATTTACCAACACATTTTAACGTTAATAGCTCTATTTAAAATCGACGTTACGTAAGCTGATATGCGAGTATTACCAAGAGTAATTATTGCTATTTGCAATCTGTGGAAAGAATTATAAATCTAATAAATTTCCCTAAACTGTTATCTTGTATATTATTTTAATACTTATATATGTATGTATATAATATAATATGTTGTCTCTCCATGACATTTACGTGGTGATTGCATAAATATGTGGTGTAGCACGTAATAAGTAATTGCTAGTAAATTAGTATTTAATGGTCTGTTGAATAATTTCTATAATGCACGTTTAGAAAATTTACGGAAACAAGCAAAAGTGTTATTATTTATTAGGTAATAATAATCCAACTATGGAAACAATTTGACAAGGTCGTCTTAATATGTTTAGAGACGAAAAAATACGACAAGTATGTACAAGAACTAAATGTTAACAGCATTAACCTATACGCAAATCCTGCTAAGCTGTATCGTATTCGATTTTATGTAACACAGGCGTGGTAGATTGAATTATTTCGATCTTAGGCACGGTATCGTGGAAACGAGGAGGTGTATTACCATGCATATTCCCCCGCAGCCAAGCAACAACTTAGACTTTCTCCGGTTTGTGTTCCCTCGCGTACACAATCTAATCTAACGCTTTTTCACGGCAAAGGTTGCCTCCAGTAATCGTCCGCAGTATAAGTACAGAATTTCATCGTCGACCATGCTGAATAATTAATTTTTCACAGAGGGTGATCTCGTCTGGGAGTTTTCTTCCAAGAGATGTCTATCAAATCCACAGCGAACATTGTGTACCATTCTGGTATAATTAAACCGTGGGAAATTCCGTTATACTCGAGTAAATTGACGTGTACGTAGTACAAGTCATCGGGGATACTTTAAAGTTCAATCCAGGGCCGGATTTCAAAATATAAAGTCCAACCCATAAAATACGATCTTAAGCTGTAATTTAATTAGTCGGCGGAGGAGCATATAGGGACGAGATTTTATTACTTAAAGAAAGTAGATGATTTATCATTTAGCGGAACGCGATAATGCCGAATCTTTTCACGGGAAACGCATTGTGTGCGCGTACCTTCGTATATATTTCGGAGAAGGATAATCCGGCTAAAATATTTATTTACAATTTTAATGCTTGTCGGAGTCATAATGGCTGGAATTCTTGGATGCCTGCGTTACGTCTATGAATGCATATATGTGAGTCATGCGTGTGTATACTAAGGTGTGCTACACCCGAGAAACCATTGCTTGTAACGTAGTTTTGCCTAAAATAAAAAAATCATCTTAATTAATTAAGTCGTATTGAATGCAGCTTCCCATGTATTAAAATAATCCATATATGTATACATATGTACTTAGATACATAGAAGACAATACAACAGAGAGATAAGCACGCATATATGCTGTTATTTTTTAATGAGAGGTTTGTGTGGATTGTTTTCTAGTTACATTATGCTGCCGATGCATTGTTTCAGATACTATAAAGAGCCTGTACGTTGTGCCTCTGCTTTCCTGCCTACATTAAGAGAATTATTACTGCCTTGATCTACTAACATGAATCTGTGGAGCCTTCGTCGTGGATGGGTGATACGTATCTTTCGCGTAATAAAAAATAAAAATATTGTTGCGTTACATTTTTATGATTGATGTCTTTTTCTGATGCATCTGCGTTATTAAAATTTGAGGCGTTTGTTTCTCAGTTAATAAGATTCATTTCATATCAATAATACTTTAAACTCTTGAAGCTTGTTCTGCAATTTGCCCAATTAGATTAGCTATCATATTTTCGAACATCGCTTTGGTATGCTTAATTTCAGGCTGATCGATAAGAAAGCTGCCAACCCCTTGTACTAACTTGAATTTGTGGTTAAATCTTTTGGGGGATGTTTTTCTTTTCAATTAATTGAGTGAAAAAATGTTGGCCAACTTAGGACTTCATCTAGAGAGACAAAATGCTTGGCTACGTCATAGTTTTGGATTCTATTTCAGCAAGTCAAAATAAAAAAAATAGAAATAATTTTTAAAAGAACTATGACACACTGCTTGTACACATTAAGATACATCGATTTTCTCACACTTTAATTCCAGTTTGAGTCAAAGTTGGGTCAAATTTTTTAAAATTTTCTAGTGGTTGATTTTTTTATATTTAAAATTAATTCGGTGGTAAAATTTGAATTGGGGCCAAAAATGTTTTACGTTTAGGTGTTGTAACCAACTTTGGGCACCAAACATTGGGTACCATCTTTGTTTAAATTGTCGAAGAAGAAATTTGACACGATCCTCGGCAGAATGTTCTTCCATCATCTTCAATGTGGTCTGTCGAATTTCCTAAAAGCAACATGTTGAATTTTATCTTGATTTTCGTCTTCAAGATTTTTAATCGGAAAAAGAAACAAACAAAGAACAAGCAAATAGATTTCCTCGTATTTTTTCTATTCTTGATAAGTAGCCACTACATAGTCTTAACAATGGAATCAATAGTATGGTTCAGTCCAAAATATGTATATCAACTCTGCCAACGCCTTTGTAATTGTGGATTCAAAATTCCCAATAGAAATATGAAGATTTAATTTTCATCATTAGTGCCTTAAAATTTGTTGAAAACTATATATATCTATTACATCACTAAGCAATTAACAAATGTGAGGACTGCCAGCCACTGGCCGCCCCATGTGCCGCCCATTGGCAGAACCCCCCAGGACAAAAGCAGGCAAAGGCACTTTCACCAGAATCACCTGTTAGGTAACAAAGATGGTGCTCCTTTTGAGCAAAAGCAATCTTGGCCTACTAGTGAGACTTTTCGCATGTAATACTGCCTCAAACACAAGCTCGGAGAAGCTGAAGATTAGCCACAATTTAGTCTCAAGGCCAAACCATTAACTACAGATAGATTTGGCTCTACATCTCTATTCATTCTAATTTAGGAATCTGTTGAATTTCACATTTAAGCAGATTTGCACGTTTCGAATTTCCCACAACTAGTTTGCTACTTGAGTGACAATTTTGATCGATTTAAACGTTTAAAATGTTGAATATACCTACGTTTGACATTTAAACGTCAACTCTAGCAAAACTAAATTCTTAAAACGTCAAATTTGACAGAATTAGATACGTAAAACGTCAAATATAGCTGATTTTGACGTTTAAATGTCAAAAATTGCCAAAACTACTCGTCAAAATCGACGTATTGACATTTATGACAAACCCAGAAGTTTAAAACGCCCCATACTATCAAATTTGACATTTCAATGTCAAATATGACGAAGCTACAGGTTGCCACGACGGATTCTTCTACGTAAAGGTCAAATTGTCAAACAAAATTAACCTAAATTTATCTAAATCACAAACGCCGTATGTACATAAACGCACACATACACATACACATACACATTCACATGTCAGCTGTTCAAACGTAATTCCCGACCTACCGCAATCCAAACACCATAAAATAAAGAAAGACAGAAATAGGTCTAGTGCCACACAGCACATCTCGCTTGTACAATACGTCTACGTCGCACACAACCACCTTCAGAGTAATCTCGACCTAACGAACAAAGAAGACAAAGCGGGATACGACCTGCTACGTGCTGGAGAGAAGGGGGAGGATTGCAATGATTTATGTCTGAATGGTATAATAGTCTACTCACCCTATGCGGGGCGTTCAAGAGTCGATGCACCGCAGCCAGCTGGTTGATGAGCGGCAGGGTGACGCTAAAAGTGTGCAAGGGTGGCCGCGGTGGATCCGGGAAGCTCGTCGTATAGGCGAAGGGGTCGATATCATTCAAGTATTGGACGCGGCACGTCAGCGACGTTTTATCTCTGGCCGGTTCCTTTTTCGAAGGACACGCTGGACACTTGTTCGACCGCATTTTCTACGTAAAATATGCAGCACTGCGTTCCCGGAATATTGCGAAAATATAGAGGGGTGTTCTTTGTTGTGGTAGCTACATCATTGTTGGCATTTGTTTTGTTTTCTAAATTAAATGATGCTAGTTTAAAAAATTTGCTTGAAACTCAAGTCATTAATTAATAACACCTAGCTGCCGTTGTAACAATGGTACTCATGTAATAAGAATTAGTGTAAAATTATTTTTCAAATTTGGAAAATCAGCCTGTAAAACAACTACAATAACAATAAACACAAAAAAACGATCAAATTCAATGAAACTACACCAAGTTAGAAGTTGAGACTACACATCAGATCTCTGACAGACGAAAATGTGAAGGTGAATCACAATTGGCAACTAGATCCTTAATTAAGACCAAACAGTAGCAGCAGAAACCTAAATTTTATTCATATTATATCAAACGATGAGAAACGAGACTACAAGAGATCAAATTTCGAGAGAATAAATCGATAAATAAAAGTCAAACCACACTATACAGGTGGGCACGCAAAATACAATTAGATAATACTTAATCTAGCGTTCAACAATGAGACTACACCAGATCAAATCTTTGATAGAATAAGTCGAAGTATAAACGAGACTGCACTAGATCAAATGTTATATCAAAGCAAATTGTACTATAATGCATGGTAAGATTCAAAAGAAGAATTACTTCAAAAATGAGACTACGTCACATTAACCGACAACCATACTAGTTACAAACCGAAGATGAGACTACACTAGCGTAAATCGCGGACAGAATAAACGTCAACCTCAACCGAAGCAAACAATAGATCTACATACATACAATTAGGAAATTACGTTAAGAAATAAAGATATACATTGCAAACTAAAATCAGGCTGGAAATATGAGACTACATTAAATAAACGAAAGTATGCAGTTCAATAAAAATGAAATATGAACCGATATACAACTACATTAACAAAACAATACCACAGTCGCCTACCGGTAAGAAATTATGTTCAAAATGAGACTACATTTCTTAAAAAAAACTACTTTAGGATTACAACAGCTAACTAAAACTAATGCAATTAAACTAGATCCTATGAATTGATTAAATTAAACTAGGGGAAAGCAAACGCCAGGATATTCAAGGTAATGAGACTAAATTGAAATAAAAGAACAAAAAATGGGACTGCAGCAGATCAAACAGACAGAATAAATCGAGAGCACGATGCGATGTACATATTTGCCTGATTTAAAGCGAATAAGAGTGACATCTACTTGCATAAACCAGCACAAAAAAAATGAGACTAAAACTGTTAGAACGGAAATACGTCTGAGAAACATATGATCAGATTGAATAAACAAAGTTACATTAAACTAAAAAAAATAACATTAAAACGAATGAAGTTAAATCGATGGGGACGATACTACATCAAAGAGTAGAAAATGAGACTACACCAATTACAGGTTCTGACAGAATGAATCAGTAATAATTGTGGAATTATGTCCAATTAAGCATTATATATAAATGTATAAGTGTAGATTTGAACATTGCAATGTGTATCAGATTTGAAACTACATGATAGAAAATGAGACTACACCCCATGCAATTTGGATTATAATAATATTTAATTTTTCTAAGTTACCAATATGATATCGTGTTATGAGAAACTATATCAAAAATGAGACTACATGTAGCAAGCTACATAGAATGGACTACAATTATAGTAAATATACGAAAAGGTTTTCACGACCGGTGCCATTAAACGTTGCCTGGTCTTCTGGATTTTGCCGCTTCAAAAATTTTGCATACCATAAACAATTCCATTCACATTTTGCATTCAAATTAAGCACATCCTCATTAAGCATTTTAAAATAGTCCGCAACAATTAACATCCAAACCGAAGAAAAGAAAAAAGAAACAGATTAATGAATTTCACCAAACACCTGTTGAATTTCTTCTTCGTACATATTAGGTGTACGCAAACAAACTTACCCAATTAAAAAAGTAAAACTAAATATAATTAAAATACTTTCTAGCCGTTCAATTTAAATAAACTAATAAAACACGGCATTCCACAGCGTTAAGGACGAACGATTTTTTTTATAAGAATAACTAAAATGCGAATAATGCATTAAGTTCGATGTTGAAAAACAACAAACAAGTATGTATCTAAAAAATCCGCTTTATAATTTGTTTTTACACATTTCAAGATTGACGTAACGTTTAAATTTAAAACGCGAAGATTATAAAATATTCTTCGGTCGTGGTCTGTAACTCATTATGCATCTCTTTTTTTTAATATAAAACACAATGAACCAACCGCCGAAGCAGCATGCTGTTTGTAAGTAGTGTTTCGAAATCCCAAAAGGCGACTCCGGTGTTGGCCGTAGTAAGTGACAAAACCGGCTCAACACGGTAACAAGAGGAAGACTCAACCAGAAGAGACCATTACAACAGTATATTATACGAAACATTTAAAAAAAATTATCGCCGAGACGCTCCTCCATTGTTTTGATCTTTTTTTTTGTTACTATACTCTGGTAGATCTTATTTTATATATAGACGAAGAAATGTGTGGAATTTACATGAACACCATTGTTAACAATACACGGCAACAGGTATTATTATTATTATTGTTATGGGTGAAACAGGTATACCACCGTACAACTATGAACTACTAGGTAATGCAATAATAGTACCCGGCTAAATCCAACACATGCACGTTGTTTGTTATGAACCGCTGAAGCTTGCACAACCTGTTTGAGAAGCAGTCGCGACGTGAACTAAAGTTCCACTATATCCGAACCCGTAAGTTGAGCGAAAGACAGCGCCATCCGCGGCCAACTCTTGCACGAGTTCCTCTTACGTTTTACGTAAATATTTCTGGTATTACTAAGATCATTTCGGATCTACCTGCGTATTTAGATTATGCTGTGTGGTACGAGTATTGTTGCGAAACGGTTTAGATTTATTGGATTAATGTTTTGCCTTTCTTTGGATCTTGTGTATGTACATATTTCAAACTTCGATGAAAAATTTATATTTTTCCAAAAAATATCAAGCAAACTGGCTTGGCCATAAATTCGAATCGTCCAACAAAGTAATCTCCCAATTAGAATCTTACATCAAGCATTGGCACAGCTTTATGAACTTACATATAAATTTGGTCGATTTAAGTGCTCAAATTTGACCAATGGATAATTTTTTTGACATTTAAACGTCAAATCCGATAGTCCAAAATCAAGTTTGCCATTTAAATGTCAAAAATGGTCGAACTTTACGTCAAAATTGACATATCGTCAATTGCGGCCAACCTAAGGAGTTTAAAACACCCAATAGGCACGGCCGAATTTGACATTTTAATATCAACATGAAGATGTTGGAGGTTAATGAATATGAAACTTCAATAAAACCGAGTTTGCTGCATGAATTCTTTCATTAGTTTTTGAAACCGTCAACTATTAGCAGTTTTGACAGTTTTGACATTTAATATGTCATTTATATGACCATATAACAAAACACTTATAGTTATTTACGAACCAAGTGTGTGAAAATATATTTCGCGAATGAGTGGCCAGTTTATGGACAGGAATTCGCGAAATGTTTTACGCACGAAGTTTGTACAATATTTTTCGTATCGTTAAATACGTTTTCATTTATGACACACTACAAATCTCTTGATATTAATTTAAAAAAATTGAGTTGGCAGTATTGATTATTTGAAGTGACATTTAATTTAAAATTATCAAATTCAGAAAATTCGATACAAAATTAAACCCTGTACAACATGAATTCTGATAATGAAATAGAATGTACATCCCCTGAAATTCGGGCAGCTGTCAATACTACAGTGGATAATTTATTACCCATAAAATCATGATTTATTGATATGATTTTAAAATGTCACTAAATTAATCGAGTTACAGTTACTACCAACTTTACTTCACGCACTAGTGCTTAAAGTAGCTTTTCACGGACGCAAATCGAATCGTGAAATGACATGTTTTGATAAGCGAGCACAAAAAGTCTTTATTAACATATTGAAAATACCACAATTAGCACAGTTGATAATTAGGTAGAATTAGCTGTAATGGTCTCGTTAATTTGTCAGGGTGTAGTGTTAATAAGAGATTTGCAAAATTCTGTGGAAAGAACTGGGGTGAATTAAGATTTTCTCGTAACTGTTGCTTCAACTTATGCCATGAAGTCTTTAAATGTGTCCTACTGGCCAAATAGAGGCTATGTTGTGGTTAATTTTGAACATCTTTTGAACAAATTCTTATCTGGTTGCAAACTGATTTAAAAAGCATCTTAGGCTGGACTGAGAAACCAACTTATTCGATTTTAGATAAAATGCTTTCTAAACTAGGTTATACGCTTTTAAAACCAGTTTCGAACAAAATAATAAATTTGAAGTAAAAGGTTCGTAGAACATTTTAACTTGGAAACAATGAGTGAGCTGCGAAAATGATAAAACCTACTAACTTGGACTGTGGCAGGGGTCTCGCCACTTTTCAGAGTACTGAACGATGAAATGGTCAGACAATACAAGACAAATATCATTAAATGGTATACGGGTGGTTCCAAAATGTATAAGGGCACAGGTGGAAGGACGTGCCGACTCAGAGCTAATAGGAACTTACCCCAGCATCTTCCAAGCTGAGTTTAATACTAAGTATTGGAAGATGTGCTCAACCGAATTTTGGCAGGAACTAATTTTCTCCTATAGTCAATGAGCCAGAGGAGAAAACAGACCTACGCCAGGATTACGACATATTGGAATCGGTGGCAACGAGAAAGCTGATCTATTAGCAAAGGAGGTCGCCATAACATCGTTTGGGGAGCCCAAACACAGCATCCTCTGGGAGAATCTTCCTGATCTGAGACACTCCAAGACATTCCTTAGAAACTTCAATAAGCAAACAGCAAAGACAGAAGAAATATTAGAAATCAAGACTTTTTCTACGTAAACTTCAAGAAATAAAGAGGAATATAATACTTCAATCGCTCCACTTGTATAGAACTTCCGGTCGACGTAGCATCATTATAGGCAACAACAGCTGACTCGTCCCTTTTTAATCATGTGATCAACAGGTGCTAAACCACCTGCTTTGAAGATAACGTTACGCAACAATGAAAGATTTAGTTTAGTTCGACACAAAGGGCTTCTTGTATGTGCTTTTATAAAGAGATACCACGTAGAATAATTTTTACGCGTCGAAGAAGAAACACTGCATGTCCTTGTTGAACGACCGTTTTAAAAATTCGTTTCGCGTGAGATCTAAATTAATTAAACCAGTAATTCAGCTTTTTAAAATCACTTAAACGAGGAATTTGAATATTTATCACCTGATATATCGCGTATAGGAAAGTAATATGTTCATTTTCGTAAATATTAATGCATATTTTAACGTTACGACACGATATTGGTAATGTACCAGGGGATACCAACGAAATGTATGTTGGCGCCGGTAAAAGAAAGTACGGGCACATATCAACGCACATTCCAATTCTAGAATGTGTTCTTTTTTTTT
>SMLS01073933.1:0-60233 GCA_004785975.1 Popillia japonica
AGTTCCGGTTCATAATGGTTTACTCTTTCTCAGTAGCGCAACATATTATTAAGTGCAGAAACTATGTCGAAGCAGAAATAAAAGCGATATATTTGCCAGAAGAACTAAATGCATATGAATGGAATTAGTCAATGCGAGTAGCTAATAAATCGTCAGCCGGAAATTCTTGTTCGGTGTTGTTTAAAGTATTCTGAAAACGGGGTAGTTCTTGACGTATGTTAGCTATTAGATCAGTTTTAGAGAGAAAATTTATTGCTGTTTGTTTGCACAAGAGATGTTACTGTAAACTTGAATTTCAAAATTGTTCGTCATTCAGTGTTCTATTTATGATGACGACCGAAATGAATAAAAATGTATGGCGTTTAAAGTTATCAGAATTTACCTCAAGTAATAAGTCAAGGAACGTCACTTTCTTCAAAAATATACTTCACAGGTGTCCAAATTGTTTGCAGAAATAAACCATAAGTATGTAGTGACTAGTAAGCTGCTCTATTTGCTACTTAATGCACTTAATCGAGTAAATATCTATATAGAATACATGTAGCATATTACTTATACACGAATACCATTAACCCTATTTGTTCATAACAGTTCATAACAACATACAATATGTATCTAATCAATAAAACTTAAGCGAAAATAAGGTTATAAACTATCAAACTATAATAAATAGTAACGAATACATCTTTTCATACTAAACAAGAATAAGATTTTCTTTCTAAATTGCAATAAAGGTTTAGCAAATGCTCCAATTAGATAGGCTAATAGCAAACTTTAATGAGAATCCTTATTCTGAGCTTATGACATAATTGCCAACAGAATAGGATTTATAAATTAAAAAATGCATTTCTCTACTTTAATGTTTTAAATTGTCTTTGGAGAAATAATTTTGAGTAAATAAAAGACGTAGTAGAAGAACCAAATGTAACGGTAAACCTGACAAAGACACCATTTCGAAACTCAATAGCAACGCCATCAAATAGTACACTGATGGCTCCAGAACGACAGAGGGAATTGAGATAGGAATATATGGACCTAGAACCAAATATTCCGAAAACTTGGGGATGTACCCAAATATCTTCGAGGCGGAAATACATGCCAGTGAAAGATGCGTCGAGTTCAACATCGATAGAAGCTACAAAGAACAAAAGATCATATCATATTATCAGATAAGCCAAGTAGCCATCAGGGCGCTGTACATTATCAGCTCAAAAATGGTTTGGGAGTATCTAGGCAACTAAACGAGAAATAATCCGCATCCCTTTCCGCAACACACATATCCATTTATTAGTGATTCAACGATAAAATGAAGACAAATAAGGTCGATTTGAACTCATGTGTACATATTAGTGTTTGTTTTACCTTTATATCTCTAATTCTCCTTCACAAGTGCTTCTCTTTGACTAAGCTGTTTGTTGAAATACGCAATAAATTTAATACAGCTTGGTGACGTTTATTTCAAAGTTAAATTATAGAAAAAGGAGGCATATCATATTTAGATATGGTTTGAAATAGTCGTTTGTCATAAACATGTCCGAAATGACATTTACATTTTGTTAACTGGAGATGTGGCCTGCTCTATGTGGTCACTGGTCAAACACTTTAATTATTCTCCTATATACATGTTAATTGTATAAGATTTATATTTATTTTTTTTTAACGGACGTAGCCGGTCTAAAGACCGGACAAGAGGACCGTCAGGACCGCCCCACATTTCCCCACCTGGAACCGCCATTCATGGCATAACTTCAGTTGGGGTTCGAGCTGTCTTTTCTTTTTTTTGCCGAGTTTTCCCGACGTCCTCCATCCACTAGGTGATTAGGGGTTCGGGTTGGCACTAGACATCAACACTGCCAGTTCCAGAGTTGTTCGATTGCCTTTCAAATTCCTCGCTCTCTTTTTGCTTCATTATAGCTGTTACCGTGGTGTCTATCACTCTCCAATTCTTTCTGCTGGTTATCATAATGTTTATTATTGTATCCGGTGTCAGTGGGCCGGTCAATCTATAGGCTGTTTCCCTGTGATCCCTCCATTTGTCACACTCAAAAATTGTGTGTTCAGCCGTGTCTGTTGCTCCACAATATATACATTCGTCTGACCCATCTTTACCAAACCGTTTTGCATAATATCTATAGCAATCATGGGCAGTGAGAACCTGAGTCATGTAGTAGTTGACTTCTCGATGACTACAATTTATCCACTCTTCAATATTTTTAATCAACCGTCTAGTCCACTGGGCTTTTACTGTTTCCCTTTCCCATCTTTTCTGACTTCTAAGCGACGTTTACCTACCTCGCCTCTATGCGCATGGGTGTAGGTTCTTTCTAGAGCTAGAAGATCAATGGCTATGGACCCTGTGATCACTTGGAGCGCCAAGCCCGACACTGTTCTGTATGCAGATGCTACCCGCAGTAGCATATTTCTCTGAGCTCTAGCAAGTTGTTCTGCGTATTTCTTCCGTTCTAGGGCTTTGATCCATATCGGCGCTCCATATAACAATATGTTGTGTGTGACACTAGTTAATATGGCTCTCTTAGTGCTCCTGGGCTCTCCAATGTTGGGGCATCAGCCTTGTTATTTTGGCAGCCTTTTCTTCGGCTTTGTCTACTACCGTGCGTATATGTTGTCCATAGTTCCCATTCTCATCGATTATGACACCTAAGTACTTGACGGTCTTCTTAGGTACTATCCTCACTCCGTTCAACATAAAACTTATACAGCCACGGTTTCTTCCTCCTTTTGCTACAACTGCTTCAGTCTTTTCTGATGCAAGCGTCAACTGATGCTCCTCCATCCAAGTGTTGATTTCTTCAAGACATTTCTTCATTATCCAGTGCAAATTTTCCTACGTCTTAGGTAGCTCGGGACTAAATTGACGAGATATCCAGAGATTATCCTTTTCCGTAGTTCTTCGATTATTAATCTGTGGTTTGCCGTGTTAAATTCGTTTTTAACGTCTAAAGTTATGAGGGCGCACCACCTGGTGTCAAATTCTCTGATTGTCTCCACCGCAGTTTTCAGCGCATCTATACTTGATTTTTTTTCTCGGAAACCATATTGGTGTTCGTGCAGTCCTCTTGGCTCATCTCTCTTTGTGTAGTCTGTTTCTTATTAGCGTCTCAAGCAACTTACTTATCGTGTTCAACATACACAGTGGCTTAAAGGAATTTGCCTGTTCAGAGAACTTTCCGCCCTTGGGGATCAAAACAACTCGAGCAATTTTCAATTCTTCAGGGAATTCTTGAGTGCGTAGAATCCCGTTCATAGCCGCCAGAACCAGACCGGGCGCGTGATCCACTGCAAGTTTCACAGCCTCAGGGAGGATTCCGTCCATCCCAGCCGCCTTTCCGCTTTTCATGGTTGCAGCGGCTATTTTCAATTCTTCCACAGTGAATTCCGTCACATTTAATTCAGTGCATCCATCTGGCCATTCCTCTCTTGTATTGTATTGTATACTTTAGAATTGTGAATATCGCACACAATAACCGTTCGATTACCATTGATTTAAATTTTATCAATCTATTCATATAGAACAAGGTAACGATTTCAAAATTATATGTGAAGCACAATGTATAAATATCTCACTTAATCACCGAATTCACAACTGTATTTTGAATGTAACCAGTGAAGTTTAGAGACATCTTTATATGTATGTATATTGGATATTGCGACAAATATTTTTGCTTTTCAAGAAATTATATTATTACAAACAGTAAAGCAGAACAAGAATATATTACTTATAAGTGCGTAAAAGTTTTCAAATTCATTTTGCATATTTTTTTCGTTTTAGTCCTAATACCTTACAGAGCACGCGTTAGCCCATCGATTTCAGTAAAAGCTCCGCGCTTCAGCATCCGGCAAGATGGTGGTCGCGAAGTGGGCGTAACATATTCATTCCGTGTCTAGAAATGCTTCTAAATTTAAAGTGCTATCACATATTGGTTATTTTAGTTATAATTTCACCACATGCTTTTGGTAATTTGATATTTTTTTATAATTATAATTTCTACTTAATACACCAAATTTTCTAGGTGCCATCGAACAATTGGAAGCAAATCCGGACGCTAAAAGGCTCTATGATGATCTTCTTAGCAATTATAACAGACTCATCAGGCCCGTAGAGAATCATACACAAACGTTGACAGTGTATTTAGGTCTGAAACTGTCGCAACTGATTGAAATGAACCTGAAGAATCAAGTGATGACAACGAATTTATGGGTGGTACAGGTCAGTGGTAATTTAATACTAATTCTCTGTATTCAAATTATTTTGAAATTATGTTATGCAATTTAAACGGAAATTATCGATGCACTTGAGCAAACGAGTATTAAGGTCTAGTTGGCAAATACAACAAATCAAGTTCATGAAACAATAATATTTAATAATTACATGCATTAATAATTTGTTAATATATAGTAGATAAGTAAATAATGTAATAATGATCATTATTTGTTGCAGAACTGTTTTAGCTAAAAGTCCAGAAAAATGTTATATAGACGTCATAAAGAAACTTGTGTTTAGATCGATGATTGTCTTTAATACATATTTACAATTGATAATTTAAGCTATATCTAAAAATACAATCAATAATACTTTCAGTTCTACATTACATTTGCACATAATATTGCCATAACTTTAAAGTTGACACTAACCGTAATTTATTCCTAGCTCTGATGAAACTGTGTACTATTGATATTTGTTTCTATAACTTGCAATTTATCTTATAAGAATAGATATAATAACTTGCAACGTTTAACCTTTCCATAATCATGTGATTAGCGAAATTATGTGATTTTGTAAATCCTACAATAAGACGCTTATATCAACAACACACAAATTATAAGGAAAAAACTATTTGCACATCATTTATATATTTATCGAAAGATGAATCTGTGCTCGTGGGAATCCCATAGTATCATCGAATCCCAACGAAAAGTTATAATTAGAGTTACCAACGTAGCGGAATGTGATTAATGCTGGCATTTCTTTATTGGAATGTAGCGCATCTAATACGGACAGGTCTCTCCCGGGCAATTAGAGTTATCTCATGTCCGTAGTCCACGTCCAATCAAAACTCGTCTGTTGCCCCAGTTGTCTTCTGACAACTTCAATCACCTGCTATATTTACTAACAAGCTGACGCCACTATGTACATCTGTTTTACTGTAGCTACCTAGATAAAATCTGTGAGACTTGATAATATTCAGAAAAAAACAACAGAAAAGCTGCAGAATAGAAGAATTGAGGATTGGTATTTTTACTTTTGAAATATCTCGAATTCGAATACTTTCTGATTGTACGCTACTTGATTCGAATTCGATTACCTACCCTGTTACAGTAAGTAACAAACGGGAATCAGTTATAGAAGCTCAGTAAAAAATGGGTATTTTTAATTTTGAATATTTTGGTCTTTTTAATTTTTGGTTCAATTTAGACTAATACGAATTAATCCACCCCGATTTATTTTGGAGATGTATGAAATTTTAGGATTTTTAAACTGTTGTGGTTGAAAATTTTAGACTGAGAAGTTTTCGGTGTATTAAAATTTTGAGTTAGTTCTGTTCGGCCAATATTGTATATACATATTTTTTTGAATTTCGGGAATAACTGATTTTGACAAAATTTATCTGCTGAGTTTGTTTTCGGCTTCTTAAATTGAGGTAGAAGTTTTAGTACTATTCGAAATTTGAACATTCAGATTCAACTTTAACTTAGTTGAAATAATTTCTTTTTTAACTCAAAACATTTTCAATCTATTATTTGAGGTGACAATGGTCTTTATCTCTCTTTTGAGATCCCTTTTAGTTTAGCTAGACATACGTTAAAGATAGCATACTTATAAACCATTTTCGTCTTAACATGAGTGTCAGTAATTACAATAACGACGCAGCCTACTTCAGTTTCCAAACGATAAACGGACTTACTAGTTTATCAAAACAGGTCAAATGTGGATAATCCTCAAGGAAGAAGAAAGCGCGAGGTACCTAATCATTGGAGATAATTGACTTCCGTGTACTTTTCTGGAATTAATTACGCTAATTATTTACATCCGGTTTTTCTACCAATTATAAACGCAAGAGACTACCAATACAACGTCATTTGTATTATTAAGGGAAGACATTACCTACACATCAAGTTATTTATAAAGTTTTGTGTTAGTTGTAAAATCCTCATCTAAAAAGCTCGACTACGTGACAACAATAATACTAATTAAAAAATTATAATAACTTAAAATATATCCCCTACTTGTAATGTTGACCCCATACCTATTTATTATTTCTGTTCCATGTGCTAAACAAATGCTGCGTTTTGAAATAAAATTTTTATATTACGTAAAGTTTTTACTGTGTACACAACACACATCGCATGGCCCCTGAATAATACATTTGATATAAGAAATATTGAAGTATACCACTAAAACTACAATTTCCCGATTAACCTGGTTGCCTACTCACAGCAAACGTATAAATATGTATTTTCAGTAAACCGAAACTTGTAATTTGATTTATAGAAGAACATACGTCTCATCGACAACTTTCCTATGTTATATATGTACATATTGCTACGGTTCTGTTTGGTGGAGGTTCGAAAGCATAAATGGATTAACTCAGTCTTCAAGAGCTTTTCTCTCATCAGGTTTCTTCCTTCACTTACGTGGCTTCCGAAATCGTGGTGCTTCTGCCAACCGCACAAAGTGTCTTATAATCTTACACACAGCGACAGAGATGATATACATACAAACAGCATATATTTTCAAATATTTATTCACAAAAAAGAAATAAAAAATTCAAAAATGAATGACATGCAAGACATCAAATTAATAGCAACATTTTTATAGAGACAAAATGTTTCCCAAATGACAGGAAACATAGAAAAAAACTCTAATTGCCTCGCCGCGATCAAAACTAAACCTAATATTAAAAAGACAAAAGCTCAACGCAACAAAAAAAACACAAATTAACTTAATTACCACAAAATAATATTCAATAACAACGCGAAATTTACCAGCTATAACCAACTCTACGAAATCACCTTTATCTTATTAATATTTCTTAACACTAATTAAACCTGCAGGAGTCTTTTTAATCAGGAAAAAAAAATTATCAAAAATTAATCAAATCAAGCAATATGTACTTATCTTAACGTAAGTGAATTCACTTAACTCTAAATGAACCTGGAAACGCGTATAACTTTTACCAAATCTAAAAATGCTCTGCTATAAATCTAATATTCAACACATGGCGAGATACTAATTTTTTCGTGTCTACACAACATCTTACGCTCAGATATATCGATTTACAATTCTTCCAAATCAGCTCAAAATATTTAAATTCACACAATTACAAACTCGTAATAATGCCTTACTTACAACAGCTAATCAAAATTAAAATCCACAATCATATACAGCAAATTTTCCAAACATGTCAAGCTAAAATTATAATTTCAATCGAAGCCAATTAACGTATTTCATATAACAAATTAAACTTAATATCTTCCATCCTTCTTTTCCCATGCGTCCATCTCATGCAATTTCTTGCGTCTACAGCTCCGCTCCAAATTATCTGTACATCAAAATTACGCATTTTAAAACGTCCTTAACTGCTAGGTTCGTGCTTCGAAAAAGTCCATAACAATATGTATATAATTTTTAATTAATTAATTGGCAGTTCTTGGGATATTTTTGCTACCCCTTAGCTAATGGGTTTAGATTTTGCAACCACAATTTCTATATTTCCGGTTCCCTAAACCTTCCCCAAATGTTGCGGATTCTTCTACAGCGAGTTCCAGCAGTCGTGATTTTTAGAGTTACCGCAGTTTGACGGCCAAGTCGCAGCCGGTGTTACTTGTTCATCTCGAGGATGCGGCGGATATAGACGCGGGTCCAGCTCCCCCGAGTGATGAGCGGATCCTCTGATCTTAATGCCGTCTCGAGTGTTCCTCTGGCCAGTGCCACTATAATGCGTAGCACCCGGTTTTGCAGGACATTTACCCTCTTCATCTATGTCTTTCTGGATCTGGATCAGGCCAGAACACCGAATAGTACGTGAGAATTAATAATAATAATAATAATAATAATAATTCATGCCTTAGCATCCCCCAACAGCTTGCGCCAATTACAGGGGGCATCGGCTGGCCATCAGTTATTATTACGCCTGCGGCTGTAGACCGACTTAAGATGTTATCTTTCCGCATTTGCCGTGGAATTTGGGAAACTACAGAAAACCAAATTCAGAAAGAACGCATCGGATTCGAACCCGATACCACCAGACTGTAAAGCGAGCGCCCTAGGCACTGCGCTACACAGCTGGCAGAATTGGCCGGAGAAGCGTTCTATACAGCAGCAGCTTATTACTCAAGATCAGCAAACTTTTCCAGCACAAAAAAGAGCCAAAATCTTTGCCGCCCGCACGATTTTTATTAAAACTCATGAAGTTTTAACTTCATTAAATATTGCCTCAAAAGAAGTCAGAAAAGGCACGATATTTCTATTATAACTGCATTACAATTTATAATATTCATTATTGTAAGTTTATATCTTAAAGCAACTGTTATAAATAGCGGCTTACACTTGAATGCTATCGATAGTGAAGTTCGAGATATTTAAACAAAGTTTATCGATGAACCTTGGGATGTATACCAAACTAACTAAACTGTTCTGTAAAATCAGCCTGCCTGAAAATTGTGGACATCTGCAAACCATAAAATATAAAAATTCTTGAAAAGGCTCTTGATGCTATAAAAACATGCTGTTGGAGAGCAAACTGTACAGAGCTCGTTGGATTCAATCTTTAATAAGAAGTTCTCGTAGTAACAAAGCATTGTGCTATTCAATCCAATGGTTTCAGCTACAAAATGCCAAACAAGCTCCCAAACAAGCTCTAATTTTGCCACAAATATCTATATCCTACGATTGACAGCAAATTACATGTTTTTCCCATTACAGTTAACGGAGATATTAACTGGTACATAAGCAAAAAATTCCTAAGACTCCAACGTAATTATTTAATTATTAATCCCATACAAATTAGTTAGTATTGAATAGGTGAACAGTAATGGAGGCTATAACATTACAATAGAGAATTTAAGTGATCTATATGATGCTGTTAATCTTTACTCACAACGTTTTCCCGACAAGATGCGATCGCGTGTTTATTATTGCCGAGTTGTTCAACAGTTCTCTAGCGAGGCAATTGTAATGACATCGCGGTATTAGCTGCCGTAGCTAATAAACCGTACATTAGTACTCGAGAAATAGCTCGCGGATTAGGAATTTCTCAGTCCACTATGTGCCAAATATTGAATCGTGGGAAATATCTTCCATTTAGTGTTTCCATTTATCAAGAACTTCACGGCGATGATATTGAAAATCGAGTGAGATTTTGTCAATGGGTGCTTCAACTGATACAAGAAAACCCCAATCTTTTTGCTCGAGTATGTTTTTCTGACGAGGCGATATTCACAAATCACGGTACGGGAAATCGTCACAACATGCTTGACTGGAGTATCGAAAATCCTCAGTGGTTGCGCCAAGTTGAACATCAACATCCTTGGAACCTAATTGTTTGGTGTGGAATAATTGGCAATAAGCTTATTGAAATATAAAGCCAGACGCTTCCAATAACTTAAACTTGCACAATTTTCTTGGCGTTGCCTTAAATTAAAACAAACGAATTAAAACACTGGAACGATCAGTTATCAATTAAGTAGTAATCATTATAGCAAAATTACGAATAATGTAATTTAAATTTGTTAAATTTAAAAAAAAAATACAAATAATTGCACCTTCTTCCTGATTCAGAAATTATTTGCTTAGGACGGATATTTGTTTCAGAAATGGGTAGACTACAAGTTAAAATGGGACCCCGACGATTATGGTGGCGTCAAAATGTTATACGTACCATCTGAACATATCTGGTTGCCGGATATCGTCTTGTTTAACAAGTAAGTTTATTTGCATTTACTAACTAAAATTTTGTATAATAAAAAGCATTAGTAACATTACCAAATTTCTGATGTAGCTTTAGAAATGTGTAAAGCGTGAATTTTGAGCAGCTAAAATGCTTATCTAAATTCAAAGTTTCTGTTCTAATAACTTTCTCCATTATCTATATGTATATACAAATCATATCAGACAAACGATAACAAGCTAAACGAACGTCTTCATTTATATTTAAATTTACCCCGTTTCAATACTAAAGTGCTCAGTCGAAATATGAAAACTCCATCCGACGGTGCAAAATTAAAATTCCTCACGTCTGATAAGCAAAAGATATTAACCTCACAAGACTTGTAATTTATGAAGTTTACGCTCTGTTGAGGTCGAATTTTGTCCGGATAAAATGAATTTATTAAAACCGTTAACATGGAATTATGCCTTTTTGTTGGAAGAGCAAGCGCTATTTAATTTGATTACAATTTTACTAAAACTCTAACTTGGTAACACGGCACCCTTTTATGATAATAAACGAAGTTAGCAGCGCAACTCATTAAAAATTATATATTTGTTTATATTATGCAGACAATCTTACACCACCATTATACGAATCCGAGTTAGCTAAGAATGAAGTTTATGTTTAGAACAATATTATCCATACATTTATTTCTCCATTAGATAGTAGGTAGCTTCTGAGGAAAAGTTAATTCCTTTAATGAGCTTAGAAAATTGAAGTAATCACATCAAACTGAGCTTTATAGTTTGGACAATAATTAATAATATAAGGAGCCCCAATTAACTTATCATAATTCAAAGCTTGATTACAGCGCGCGATTACCATCTAACCGTACTAACTTTCAACACAATATTGATCATTTTAGTGAAGTATTTACCAATTTAATAGCAAAATATGCATTTTTCAGAGTACACTTCATAGTAGAGATTATTTTAAAAATAACCACAATATCTCCCGAAGCAATTTGCAACTGTCAACCGCTATCAGGCTAATGTTTTAACGTCCCTAGCATATGCTCTGTATTTCTTTCATTTCTTGATAGAAATGTTAGTCTTGGTCTCCGTTAACGACTTCTAGATTCTCTAGAAAGTCCTCCACGTACCAGTGAATAAAGTGTAACCTGCGGCTCATAGAACATCCCAGTCCTTTTATATTTTGTAGGTCTTTGACGATTAGGTCAAAATTCAGGTTTTGATTCTAGCCAGGAAGAAAGTTACTACTACAGACAAGCTGGATTTTCCTGTATATTCATTTTCGTTTCAAACTATCTATATTAATAAGTTTGCAAATGTCAACATCAGCAATTACTCTCTCTTCGAGTTTTTCTTCTGACAATTCAGGGAATTTGCCACGACACTATTTGAAACATTTCTTTTCTTCAGAGCTTTTACAAACCGCTTTGTTTGTTTATTTCAAGTGAAGGTAGGAGTACGTTGGTTGGGTTTACAAAGTTTCGCGGCATTCTTAATACACACTGACTAGAGTTAGTTGGCACTTGCACGAATCTGCAGGAGTATAACTATATCTGGAAGTAATTGATTTGATGTATAATATATATTAATCCTAAAAAGAGTTATGAAATATAACTACGTATGTTATTTTTTCTCCTCCTCTTTAAGTTTAAGTGAAATTAAATATGAATAAAACTTACTTCATGGTCATAATTTATATTAATAATAAATACGGTTTTCTCACAATTTGCAAAGTTTCGAATTACAAACAAAAATGGTGCTGAAGGATCGAACGCCAATTACACGCACACATACACACACCGATATTATCTCTAAGGTGAGATTACGAATTTGAATACCTAATACTGTGGAATTTCTTTAGTAATGAGCAATTTAAGTTTTCCTGTTACACAAAGTTTCCATCAAACTTTAAGAAAACTGAAATTAGAGCATCTCAATACATAACCTTCAAAGTGGTACAGTGAATTATAATGAATACAAAATAAATTTATCGTATAACTTGTTTCGTAGGGCCTATTCTTCCACACAGAGATACACATATTTACAGGGGAACCCAGAAACGAGCGATTCTGCGAAAGCTGTATAAAATAATACAATTAATTTATTCAAGCTTTATTTTCACTACCTACTTTAAAATATGTACACTCATGGAAAGTAAAGATAGGACACTTTCAATACGTTGTTATATGGAAACCGTCTAATCTTTACTTTCCATGAGTGACATAGGTAAACCAGGATTTTGTTTTAAAAGTGGAGAAGTTGTTGATGCATTTGTTTAGGATTTGCGCCATTCCAAAACTGAAAGCTGTGCCTATTCAGTTCTATTATCGCCTTCATAATGACAGCATTGCTGTCGAAACGTGTTGGCAATTATCAAAGTGTTTGATGTTTTTGTGGGTTGAAAGTGAGTTTGTTTCTTACTTCGGCACCAATATACATATGGGTATCCATATGGTACGGACTGAAGAAAGAATCCAGTTATGTCAATAGAGAATATTCGCTGGGAATATTTTTGTGCCTATTGACATAACTGGATTCTTTCTTCAGTCTCTTCCAAGTCTTCAACCCACCGTTTAGGTGCACAGCCAGACGGCATCGGTTAAGATGAATATTGAAATGATTCCGGAAAGCACACGGCACCTGAACGTAAGCGTTTAGATAAAACGCTAAAATGCTAATGAACGTCGAATATGACCGAAAGCATCTCAATTCCATCCTAGCAGCGCAGCACATTTCCCGCGGTTTTCAAAATCGCTGGTGGCTTTGCCTCATCTTCTATAAGTTATCTTTTACACGCCATGATCTATAAGTTATCTTTTACACGCCATGATAAGCTAATTAGAATGTTAGTCCAAAAGATGCCCAAATAGTGTTAAAAAATATATATACAAAGTGGAAGCTCGATATATCCGACAAGATTAAAGTAAATAAAAAAAAATGAGAGAAAGTGTAGACATTCTTAAGCTTCATATCTTAAAATTAGTTGCACATATACAGGATGGGGATAGGTGGTCTGCTGTACGTTTGGGGTGGCGTAGTTGGAATTTACATTATTGGACCACGTTTCTGTGATGGATAGTCAAGCTTATTTGGACTTCCTTCAGAACAGTTTACCACTAAATTTGGAAAATGTTACCTGTGAATATACGTCAAAGAATGTGATTTTTACACAATGGGCCTCCGATACATTACACTGCATTAATCCATAACCATTCTAATACAAAATTTCGTTTTTCGGAGGATTGATGCAGAACTGTTAGTTGATCGTTTGAATTACCACCGCAACACTGTATTGACGTTATCGGTCAACCTTTTGATAATTTTGTTTAATCTACTTTTTCATTTCTTGCACAGCGTGTAACTTGTTAACTTATAAAATTTTAAAATAAAGCATTTTTTTATTTCAAATGTGAAATATCTTCTTAACCCAAAGAGTTAGGCATAGGGAATGGTTAACAAAAACGAAAGAGCCGATAAATATGTATAGACATTTATCGACGTTTTGATATCTCAAAATATCATAAAAAATAAAGTGTGCCATTTAAATTTAATGAGAAAACTAAGGACCCGAATTTTGACTCATCTTGTAAGCAAGAAATATACTTTTTGTTCAATTCTCGAACCAACAAGAAGATGTAGCCAAACCATGTAATGGTACGAAAAAAGTCGTATATGTTCATTCTTACTAGAACTAACATTCTGAATTCACCTTATTTTAGACGTAAAAATGGTCATAACTTCTGAAATACTCGGTATAGATCCAGCGAGCCCTATATGAAATGGGTCGTAAACGAAAGCAGATTTTAAAAATGCAAAAAAAGTATAGCATTCCATTAAAAAAACAGAAGTTAGGTCTGGCACGCCGTTATAAAACACCCTGTATATGCAACTAATTACCATCACATTTTTTCAATAATTCCTTTTAATAATTTTTATAATGCCGGATATACTGAGCTTACACTCAGGAATGCGCCACCCTAAATATATTGTTTTATGGCTGCGCTAGTTGCAGCGGCTTCTTAAGCTACATATATTGGTTCCCCGATTACCTCTACAACTCTTGCTGGTAATTTTAATCAGAGCTATACTGCAAATAAACAAGTAACTATAACACGTTTTTTGTACTTTAGTTTCTGTACACTAACCCCCATATGTAAAAAAGTGTTTGAAACTTAGAAATAATTTCACACGCTTTGAGTGTGTATTTGCAGCATATTTATAATCAAACAAATGATATTTCCTACATATTAAAATATTAGGAGTGGTCTATACACTAGCAATATTTTTTACTTATAGAATTAAAACTAATGGTACGACACGAATACTTTTTTATGAATTTGCAAATGCAATTTGCTGGGCCAAATACATCAATAGAAAAAGAAGTTGTTCTTCCTTATTTGTAATTATTAGCTTCACACAAAACAAGAAAAACCTTCCAGCATACATTTAAAAATGTAGTAGTTTAGAAATAAGTCTAATCGTTTGTACCAAGTTATCTGTTGTAATATGTCGATCAAACTTATAACTACATATAAACCTCTAAATATAAATACTGGATACTTCCTGTTTAAATTAAATTGTTCTGTTCTCGATTTGTCTGGTTGCGTGACCTTAACATCAACGTGATTTAAATTTATAATTTAATCGTTCGTTGCATGTAAGGGTACATACAATATCATATACATGTTCTCCCATGTCGAATATTCTCAAAGGAAAACTGCTTTATAAAAGAATCCACAATACACACATACATACATATGTCAGATCTAACTAATTCTTCCTCTAATCGATTTTATCTATACCTTCAATAATATTCTTTGATAGAGTTCCACTTCTGAAACAACGAATGGATGCAATTACATCAATTTATTGGATAAACCAATAAAACAAATGTTTTCATTACATTGACACCATCAATAGAATAAATTGGTGGTTATTAAATGTCAATACAATGTGAGTATTGCGTCTATTCCCTTAATAAAAATACCTGAAATTGTTGACACACAAAACAAAGATACAGAACACTAAATGAAGTTACTTTGCTGTTATTTTTTCTGTGTTTATAATTTTGATTATTTGAAATAAAAACTTACTCTTAACAGCAACAAGATCTATCAAGAAGAAGCCTATCAAAAATATATGTTCAAAAATATACCAGTAGATATATACACAATATTGAGAGAAAGGTTTTGTTATCTAAAGAGAAATAGCAAAGTTGATAGATTCTTGAAATCTTTCACATCTTCATGTAATCGTCACCTAATTTAATTCTGTCTACTCAATAGGATCCAGACAGGTACTTTCATATTCAAAATACTTGAAATGTCTTGTAAAGGTCAATTTGGTTCTTTTTGTAGAATAAATTTCAATTTTAAGTTTGAATGTAGTTTTAAAGTACCTACTACTAAACAACTGTTACGACTGAAAGCAATTAGCACTGATTATGTACATCATTTAAGAAATAAAATGTTCTGAAAGGCTTATTAGTGACTTTTTGATTAAAATTTACTGATATAACTCTCTAGGGAACCACTTTAAAACATGTATGCATATATAACGCAAGGAATATCATACAGTCCATTATTACAGTATTACCTTAAAAGGTCTGAAATATAGGGAATTGAAAACGACTATAAAATATATATATTAGTCACTCAAAAAAATATACATATCAACAGTTATTTTCTCATGGTTCTAAAAGCTAATGGAATGGCTGATGGCTACATCTGTTATCATTATTTCTAAAAGCATATTCAGAAAATCATACTTATCTAAGTTGGAGCCAAAGTTCTACGAGAGAAGTAAAGTTATCAGATACCGTATCAAGAAACTATTGAATTTACTTTACGATTAAGTTTTGATGTAAATCCTGCATTGGGACTGATAATAAATTGTAAAGTTAACACAGATCTTCTTCTCAATATTTGTTTGCATCTACAATAAACTCTGCTGAGGATTCATTGGCTCCGATATAAAACCAAGAAGCACTCAATTATTCCTCTGTTTATGCCATACTTATTTCTAAAGGTAAAAATAGTGAATGCATTGAGACTCAAAAAGATATTGGCAAGATGGACGAAACCTTGTAACTACTAGACTTCAATTATGTCTAGATAGTAATTCCAACTTACTACGGAAGATAATTACCACACTTCTGCACGAGCAAGAGCTTGTAAAACTGGCATCCGATTCCTTCATAAAAAGCAGCAAACATGTATGAATTTAAACGTTTTGGACTCTACGAAATTTTGTATCCTGACTATCTTATCCAAAACAGTACCCATTAAGTGTGAGCGGCTTTTCACCAATACTTCTCTATAAATAACACAGTGACAAATTTCAATTGTTTTTCAGTTATATAAGAATTGATGAAATTGAAAATTTCTTCCAGAGTTGCATAAGTCTTTAGAGATTTGCAATATCATTTTTTTAATTTATCGTTTCTATAGTTCTATGATTAATTCATACATACACAATTGCACGAATAGACATATGTTTTCTGATGCGATTTTTGTTTTTATTTCGGAAGAAACCCGAAGGTCACTTGTTGGGAGGCTGGTTTTATGAAATTTAAGTTGACAAACACGTTTGTATTATATGTAGAACAATATATTTTTATACCATTTTATAACAAATCATCATTTGCTACCGTGGCACTAGTAAGCAGCCATAGACAGTAACGAAAAGCTCAACCTCCTTCGAACACAATCACGAAAATATATTGCTTTCCAGGCGGATTAATTGAGCAACAGTATTGACAACAAACCGACAACAGAAAGGTGTATTACTTTGTCATTTTACAAGTTACTCCTGTTTGCAAAACGTTCGTCAAATGCGAGAGTATTGTTTCTAAAATACATATGTATTACTGTTAGTTTCTGAAAATATACCACTGAATATCCGTCAAGGGGACGGATGTATGAACATCTATAATACTGATGTAAGCAAGATTATCAAACTCAACAAGTCTCCATTTCTTCTTATGGAAATGTATTAGGAGTTCTTTTTCTGATATATCACCAACAATACCACCAAAGGCCTTTAAAACAAAGCAATATTCAGAAATAAATCAAAGGAAGAAAACTAGTAGGGTAATTGTATGAATAATATAATTTGATACATATTTTCACACAGTTGCATCTCTGTATTTCCCGTTTCCATTTTTTTAAATATTTTTCCCCACACCCATATATCGACTAGCTTTCCTCCACTCACTGTGTAAGTACATACATACTATTTCTGTATTCCCTTTGAATCACATTTCATAAATATCTAGTTACGTCTAGACCGCTTTCTTTACAATATGTGAAGGCATGCTTATGCTATTATATAGATGACAAAGATACCCAATGGTTAATCTAATCAAGAGGTTATTTGCCATTGTGTATTTAATTTTGTGTTAATTTGTCTGGAACTCAAAATGGATTGTTGTTTGTTTAGCGTGCTCTTCTTAATTTAGGAAATGATCGTCAACGGTAGCAATTACTTAGATCTTGTCTGCATCATCTTTTTTTTGCAAATTTGAAAAGAAATTCCTCTATTAGGCCATAGTTAGTATAATTTTGTATAAAGGGCTTTTATTTAATATCGAAACCCACGTGACCTCTTTTAGATATGCAGCCCATTTAACAGTATGGTAATACATATTTTTAAAAATAAAGACATCCAGCACTTTTTATTTACGTATATTGACAATTACAATTGTACAGGTTTGGTTTAAATTGTAAATAATCACAACTAAGTAACGGAAAAATAGTTATAATAAATGTTGAAAGTGGTTTCAGTTGTTATGTAAACAAATATTTACTCTGCGTTTTAAATTTTCAAGGTTAGGCCGGTTAGATAGCTTAGGGATATTTCTTGTTTTACCAACATATTATTTACGTCATCTTACGTCAGAGATCTAAACCTACATGTTTAGATTCTAAATGAAAGCTCTGTACTTTAATTGATCTGCTCTTACAGAGAAACATGAAATAAGGAAAATATTCAAATTAAAATTTATTAACGTATCATAACAAGTACAATTATGTGTCTTAGAAAAATGTCCAAACCATGCCTTTGTTTCTGTTTTCCAGCGCGGATGGTAACTACGAGGTTACTCTAATGACGAAGGCAACCCTCAATTTCAACGGGGAAGTTATGTGGAAGCCGCCATCAATATACAAGTCTTCCTGTGAAATTAACGTCCAATATTTTCCGTTCGATGAACAAAGTTGCCTAATGAAATTCGGTTCTTGGACGTACAACGGCTTACAGGTAAAATAATTACTTTTAAAAGCCCTTGTCGTCCGATATTCTCCAATATTATATTAGATTAATGGATGGCGGGCATATTTTCCGAGAATCTCGATTGATTCCTCTCCTTATTAATATGCGGATTGTCAAAAACGAGAAAGAGAACAGGCGTTTCAAAAAGAATGGTTAAATAATTTTGCATTATTATAGGGCAGCGATAATATTAAGTTTCTAAATTTTGTGAAGCGTGAAAAATGCTTTGTTAACATATCACTTAAATAGATTTCTCTTGAACCATTTAAGCGACAATTAATTCAGTTTTACAACTAACAGTTTGTGTAACAATAAATTTATCATTGATATTTCAAACTAAAAATGGCACAGCAAGATTAATGCTCAAACATAAGAATAAATGAGAATTAACACCTATAGTAACTAACCACAAGTTCTAAAATAATTAATTTGCCAAATTATTCAGCAGTAAAAAAAATCTAAAAAGAGTATGTTTTATCTATTTGTGCTATTTTGAATTTAACACAAATTAATAATGCAAATACATTTTGTAATGTTTATAGCAACTACAGCATTCCGGAAGTTGTGTTACACCACTAGTGTCGTCATTAAATTGATAACTGATATAAATTATTTATATGCGGTTTACTGCCATTAATCTCTCACCCCTGTTATACTTATTCGTATTGTTAATTTCTAGTCTTGCCAGTATATTAGCGTACATTGTTGGAAAGTCATATAAACATAATGTACAATCTGGCGCATATGTATAATCTCAAGGTGGTGCTTGTATGTTCATATGAAAATGAAATAATAAATGACAATGTTAGTACACGCATATGTTTACCATCACGTGTCTTAGGAATAAGGAACGGTATTGCATGCCGATTAAGAAACCTCTTCGACACTTAACCACCGCCCACTACCGCGAAAAACCATTATTACAATTCTGTTAAAAAAAATTGAATTTAGTTTTGCTTTACCAAGAATTTTAAATTTTTAAACATGAACAACATAAACACTTGCGCGAGGTTGTCTGAGGAGTGCCTCAAGGTTCTATTTTGTGGCCGCTTCTTTTTACGTTGTACACTTCTAATATAAATTCTGCTTTTGTAAATTACACAGATACGCAGATTTACCATTTGTTTCAATCAGAGAGAGATTATGAAGCGTTCATAAAAATTAATGATCTTGCTTCCCTAGCTGTTTTTGCTTACATTTTTTGAAAATTATGAGGTTGCTGGTCGATTGTGATGTTGATTGTTATGTCATTGAATATGAGGATTATATCCACAGATATAAGGAACATACAGCTGCTGCCATTCGCAAACGTTTGAATTATTGAAATTGTTGTATAGAGCAAAGTTATTCTTAAATATGAAAACTAAAATATAATTAAGAAATAATAGATAAATTAGCTAAATTAGCTCAATTGGTTAAATATGGTACACCGGCGCAGGTTACACTGTCTCCTCAATACTTGTATGCTAAAATTACATTTCGAACTGATATCCACAATTTGATTGTCCAATTCAAAGACTTCACCAGTTCACAAAACTGAATTTTTCGAAAGAGTATTTTCTTATAACATTAAACAGTGTAATGTAGTGAACAGACCGTTAAAAGTATTATCAGTTTGCGAGTTCAAGTGTAATATGCTAAAAAATTGCAGGTAGGCCAGAACCGTAATTATTAGTGATTTCCTGGAAGAATTTGTTGTATATTATATGTTCTTTAAAATTTTGGGTATAGATGTGTTTTGCTGGGTAATGATGATCTCGTTGTAATAACAGCATAGCATTATTCTTTTCTGCAAGGTAATGCGGTAGATCAGTTGTTGGCCTAGGATGTTTCTTGGTTATTTTATTTGATTTATATTTTTCCTAGAATTTGTAATTGATGTAGGTATGTATATCTTCTATGTACACTCACTTACAACGATTTATTGACATCCAATCGCTTGGGCGACACTTCTTTGGTTCAGCAGTATGACACGTTTACTCGTCATCGAGCCTAATCGTTTCGGAATAATTAAGTATTTCATGCGTACATTTCTCTCTTCTCCATACTGTTTCTTGCCTTCACTTTCACTCAGATTAGATGGGTCTCCTTTCTTGAGAATAGAAAGACCTAAGGGTTGTCCGCCCGACCTTGGTCCAAAGTTTTGACTGTACATGTAATATCCTTCATCTCTGCAGGATAACCTGTTTGTATAAATTATGGATTACAACATAACATAAATATAAAGAGTGTTTATTTTGAATTCAAAGCTAGGGCTTTTTGTTTCTTAAATAAATCTAATATGCATATTAGGTGTTGGAATTAATTCGTAGCGTTTTCAAGAGACGGCATGTACATATAGTACAGTATTCCGCTGTTAGCGACAGTAATGTATTCATCGTGAAACAGCTGACATTGAATATCATTCGCTGTACATAAACTCTTTTTGAATTATAAATTACAACTCTATTGTTTATTCAATATATCAACATTTGTGCCGAATAAAGTGTTTTTGCGGGGAGTTTTACTTCATTACTTTGATATGAACAAAAATGCTGCAGAACCTCATTATATTTTACTGGAAGTGTATGGTGAACATGCTCTAGCTGAGCAAACGTGCCGGAAGTGGTTTGCACGTTTTAAAGCTGGCAATTTCGACTTTCATGACAAGAAGCGAGCCGGACAGCCGAATTAATTTGAAGATCATGAGTTGGAGGCCTTGCTTAATGAAGACGAAAGTCAAACACTTGAAGACTTGTCTACATCATTGGGTGTTGACTTATCGACAGCAGGAAAATGTCTTAAAACTTTGCGCAGAATCCAACATTGGGTTAAATATGAATTGAAACTAAGGGACATCGAGAGACGTCTTTTGACATGTGAACAGCTGCTTCAACGGACGAAAAGGAAAGGTTTTTCACATCGAATTGTCACACGCGATGAAAAATGGATCGCTTACGACAATCCCAAGCGCAAAAAGTCATGGGTTAAGCCCGGCCAACCATCAACATCAATGGCAAAGCCAAATATCCATGGGTCTAAGCTGCTGCTCTGTATTCGGTGGGATCAGCGCGGTGTGATTTACTACGAACTGCTGCAACCGAATGAAACCATAACTGGGGATCGCTACCGATTGCAATTGATGCGCTTGAACCGTGCATTAAAAGAAAAACGGCCGGAATACTCCGAAAGACGCGACAAGGTCATTTTGCTGCACAGCAATGCTTGTCCTCACGTGGCAAGACCGGTACGAACATATCTGTAAACACTTAATTGGATTGCATCTAAAGACAAGGAGTTCTTCCGACGTGGTATTCGTACCCTGCCCGAAAGATGGTCAAAAGTAGTAGAAAGCGACGGACAATACTTCCATTAAGCTATTATTGTATTTTCATCTGAAATAATTGTCTTTTTTACATTAAAAGGACGCTACGAATTAATTCCTAATATAGACTTTTGAATCTTAAATATTGTGGAAAATACATTATATTCATATACATACGAATCCGCTCTCATATCAGTCGACTATATAGCTTTTCCGAGATTTTTGTTAAGAAACTAATAATACAAGTATTAACGAGGCATGGCAGTGATTAGACGGTTACTCATCAACAGACAAGAAAACTTATTTTCAAAATAAGGACAAATAGAAGTAATGTGGAAAACCTTAAAATTCGTCTTATCTTTCCATCCCACATTCTATAAATTAACAAAATCTAAACAAAGTTCCGATATATTTTTCTTTTCGCTTCAGTTCAGGAATTCTTCTACATATAACGCAATTAGTGCTACTTGCTGATCTTCATTCTAAACTACTTTGAACTGTAGTTTCTGTGTTTCACCGTTCTGTTGTTCCAGAGAATCTTGTAATTATAAAAGAAACCTATAATAATTAAAAGTAATTCATTTCTAGCCTAAATGAAATATTAATTTACACCTCTTCAAACGTTTAAAGCACTAACTTGATATCTACCAACAAACCATTTTTATATGGTATTAAATAAATACGGATCTAACACAAATAAGACCAAAATTAGTTAGGAAGTAAATCCATAATTACCTAATGTGATAAATAAATCATTGACTGATTGCAGCAGTAAAGTAACTTTTCCAATGTTTGCAATAAAGGAAATGTGTTTTATTAGAAACTTTATTTACTTACTATTACAGTTTCATGCTCACGCAGTGGTTATATTCTAAAATATAGTTTTCTTACAACTAGAATGTCCGTAGTTTATCAATATTTTCTCCGAACACATAAAATCTCCCAGCACATAAAATTGATTTACAATATTTAGTTAAAAGAATTTTATGTAACTAAGTATGGGAAAAGGCTATTCCATCCGTATCGCTATAGTAGCTTTTATTTTTTTAAACAAAACTTTATAGACACAAAACCTTTACAGTTATGACTATGCATAATCCACACAGCAAACAATGTATTTTGCAGATATATCCATGTTTAGGAATAATTCTTTTCAATAAATGAGAAAAAATAATGATATTCGAAACGTATGTATTGTATTTCGTGATTTAGATGATATTTTATTCCTCATCGAAGAAAATATACATGTATGTAATAAGAAAAAGAATAATTTTGTTCAGACTTTGGTAATCTAATATTATCGAAAACAAATATGGATTTCTTAAATATATATTTTAAAAGACATTCAGACAGACTTTCTCGTCGAAATAAAGGAAAAACGACCACTTGAAATGGCGTGAATCTGATTAGAGATGTCTTACGCAAGACTAACGACATTTTTTCAGGTCGATCTGAAGCACATAGAACAGAACGAAGGAAGCAACATTGTTAAAACTGGTATCGATTTGTCTGAATTTTATCTGTCTGTGGAATGGGATATTTTAGCTGTACCAGCAACACGAAACGAAGAATATTATCCTTGCTGTACTGAACCTTATTCGGGTAAGTATTATCATTATTTTTATTGCAACTTAAATAGACTATTATGACACTACGCTTACTATTTTAGCTAGATTTTCAAATATAATATAATCAACATATCTAATGCTTTATTCTACTGTTATATGTATACAGCGTTAGTAAAAAGTCCCGGAACGGTCGAATAGCTTTGTTATTTGAAAATTATGATTTCTGAAATTTGGTATGGGGGTATAGTATTTTTAACGTATTTTAGATCAAACGAAAAAATTCCACCAGCCCAAAATTTGACGAAATATATTACTACCTAGACTTATTCCAGAGTTCGCTATGCAAATACAAAATAGACCTTGAGGTATTGTTTTCCAGTTCGTTAGGATTCTTCTCCAAGTATATTTTGGCAGTACAGAGTACCTGCGAAGTTTTACTATTTACTCCTGCTCTAAACTTTTTTTTGTATTTTGACAAAATCTTGTAAGTTTATTCCGTTGTCTAGTTTTATGCGATTATATTTCCTCTAAAGTAGATTTGTTAGCCTTCGATATTGTAACTATATTCTAATTTGTATATGGTTACTAACACAGAAATTAACTGTACTGCTGCGTCTATTCTGTTCGACAGAATCAAAATTTGCTGATCTCGGAGTTCACAACACAATGTGTTCGTTGTCAATTTAAGTCCTATTTGGCATAAGCGCTATATTTCAAAAGACAGCTAATGGAAAATTATCAAACAAAGCTGCAATGAAGTACAGAATATTTTCGGAACTTAGTGTCAACATCCGAACACTCTCCGATTAGTAATTCCTCTCCAATATCTAAATTGAGTAACAGTATCTAACGAGTTTTTCATTTTTATCTACTAAACAATGCAATGTTAAGCTGTTCAATATTCCAGCACAACACATTCTGCTGAAAGTTTAGCTGATCTAAAAATCATTTAAAAATTATTACTAAAAATAGTTTTAAATTATCTTTAGCATACGGAGATTTGCTAATCTGTGACGAGCTCTGGTGAAGTTACAGTTATAAGAAATGAAAATATACTTCGTGTAGGTTTTACTCTAAATTCGGCACATTTTATATAGAAATATACATACTTCAGTACATACATACATATGTATATACATACATACAATATATAAGTAGTTAGACAGCTTGGTGACTTCAAAGGAAAGAACTCAGCGTAACATTAACCAAGCTTTCATGATATAAGTATAAGTGATCTTATAGCAGCAGAACCCATTAGCTTCCTTAAAAAAATCACTACTTTTTAACTGTTCATATTGCGCCTGTTTCAATAAAAAATCTGGTAACTACGGATTAAAAAAATAAAAGAAGTAGTAGATACTTTTATAAATTTTCAAATTAAGCTCCTTAGTTTATTGGAAGCTTTTATCATAAAATCTTATCTGCTAGAACAAAATCTATTATGGGTTTAACATCGTTTTTAACGTTTCCAGTCGCGAAATCCACCTTCTGTCTCACTCTCCAGTTGGAATTATACATGTACGCCCGAATCAGATTAATGTTTTCGACAGCACCGAGCAAGAATTATATTCCGGGAATGTTTTGGGAATAAATTTCCGTCGACGCTTCCTAACCGCCCGAATCGTAATATTTCACGGATGTTTCGTGGGGTGTAAAATTACGCTTTCATCTACTGTTTCTCAGAAGAAAAAGAAATCGAGCAACTGCATTGAGATGTAATCGCTGAAACTTTCCTAACGGAATGAATGGATGAGGGATAAATTGTAATCTTGCTTAAAATTTCTGGAAGCAACCAGCTGTAAAATATTATATATGATAAATCCGAGATAAGTCGTAAAAATTCGAACATTTAACCATTTACCAAAATAAACTTAATTTTGGTAAATAATTAAGGAAAGAAATTAAAAAGGTGAAAGTATTTTTTATCTGTAATCGTCCAGATACTATGGATTTAATGGCTTCAAGAATGGTATCAACAAAATTTTTATTACTTTATCTGAAGTTATTATCTAGATAGATTTTTCCACTTGTTAGGTCAAGGATATCAAATGAAAAATCTATCTAGATAATAAGTTAAGTTAAAAGGTCATAAAAATACATATATATTTATCTGAAGTTTAACCTAAAAATTTATTTTTTTTTGATCAAAATAGCAAATTCAGAAAACATATTTCTTTGTAAAATAATTAATACAATCTAAGAATGAAATTTATCAGTTCTTTCAGTGGTATAATATTTTTATTTATTTACAGATATTACTTTTAAAATCACGATGAGGCGAAAAACATTGTTCTACACCGTCAATCTTATCATCCCTTGTGTGGGCATCACATTTCTAACTGTCCTCGTTTTCTATTTGCCGTCGGATTCAGGGGAAAAAGTTACCCTCTGCGTATCTATTCTCCTGTCACTCACGGTGTTTTTCCTACTGCTAGCTGAAATCATTCCTCCAACATCCCTGGCCGTACCGTTGCTCGGAAAATACCTACTCTTCACAATGATTTTGGTCACGTCATCGATATGGGTTACTGTTTGTGTATTGAACGTGCACTTCAGGTAAGTAGTGCCTAGAAATGGAATATTTTCAGTATGAATTGTATGTTAACTTATAACCGAAATAAATACTTAAGTTGAGTGACAGCGATTAACTAATAATGCAATTATCAATTTATTTGAGTAATATTAGTTTCAGAAAAATAGAATGAATAGTGACTAATAAAAATGAAAGCTTGTGACTTGAAATATAAATGATAATTTTAACAGGATTGTCTATAGTGCAAGCATACTCTGCATGTATATCTACATACACGCATTTCTTTCATATAGGCGTTAGATAACAATACCAGAACCAAATAATACGAGTATTCTACCAAATACTGGGTTGTCATTTACTCACATTTAAGAGTAAAAGTTGCCTTTATATTTTATCGTTTTATAGTGTTTCCTCATGTTGTTAACGAGACCTTCCATGCAAATATGTTATGAAGCAGTGTTTAAATTGTCGTTACTTCATATGAAATCTATAGAGACCCATACATTTTTAAGTACTATGATATATTATCGCCATTTTCTTGCCAACTAAATTACAAGTTAGGAAACACAACGATTCCAAGCCGGGCACATATGTAAATACAACTCCTAACATGGATTATTGACGAATGTTGTGAATGTTCTCGCAAAACTGTAAATTCTAACTAATTTCCTTCAGGGGATTCATGCTCAAAATGAAAGTCTCTGACAGTAAACACTATGTCTAATACCATTTATTGATGTGGTTTTGGATAAGCAATAGTTTGGACTTTGCACTCCTCCGGAATTTGAACAACTACATCAGTGTGGTAGAGCAACTAACCAAATTTGAAATTAAGAAAAATATATATTGGAGACCAATAAAACAAAACTAAAGTAACGAAGACCCAGTAATGAGTAAGGTAGACATCCACGCCGTGTATTTTGATTTTCCAAGACGGTATTATGATTATTATCAGCAACATACAGTTACCTTAAAACCTAGATTATCAATAAAATAACTTAACAATGGTTATTTTTCTGGAATGCTAGAACACGTACAGGAACTAGAAATAAGGAAATGTAAAGAGAATGACCAAGAAAAATTTCTCATTATAGATTTTTAAATTGTTTTTGAATAATTTAATATGGTTATAGCAAGTTTAGCTGTTCAAATTGTACTAGAATCCATATTTGGAATATAAGATGAATAATAATTTTGTATCCTATGAATTTTGTTGTAATTCCTGCAGGTATGCTGTAGAATTTGCTCAATGTTATTAACTTACAACATCGCTTATAAATTTTTTCTTAAATATTTATGAAGAGGACATTTTTTAAACAACGTTGTAGTGTATTAAACAGCGTCCTGCCCATGTGTAGTGTGTAGTGATAAATTATTCCATTTACTTTATACTTTCCCATAGTAATCCCTCTGTGCTAGACCAAGAAAAGTTCAAACTTATCACTTCTGTAACAGAAAAACGCAATCTTCATTAAAGTTCGGGCACCAATGTATGACTCCATAATCTCATCCTCGAGTAAAAATCAGAATACAGCCGCATACAACAGTTTATAAGCATTTCTACACAATTAATACCATAATTAAAGTTAGTCCACATATTGACTTCTGGGGAATAACCTTATACACGAGATTACTGCTTTGATTCCTAGATTCCAATTGTCATGCTTTATTCTTCTTTACAACAAATAATACTAATACCACTTTAACACGATACCAGATACCTACTTTATACCGCTTAGTGTGTTTAAACACTACATTGTGAAGTCGGCGTA
This sequence comes from Popillia japonica, assembly GCA_004785975.1. NCBI lineage: Eukaryota > Metazoa > Arthropoda > Insecta > Coleoptera > Scarabaeidae > Popillia > Popillia japonica. The sequence continues at coordinate 27,371 of SMLS01073933.1, forward strand.
ACGATGCGCTGGTTATGAAACAAGAAAGGTTAGTGCCAATATTCAATATTCCGTGTGAAAAGTTAGGTTAATTCTTCTGAGAACAAATCATTCGCCAATCTAACATTAACTACTGTGTGCAGAGCTTAGAAAACGCTAAAAAATGTTTATAATAGGACAATGGCTGAGGTTATCTTCATCATATTTATGGGTGGAGCCGAAAATTTTAGATTCTCGAGAAGCAATATTCAGGTAGACAAAACTTAGCGGTAGTAATCTTTTCATAAGTGCGGGAATAGCGTCACTTCAACCAACTGAGGTAGAATGAAGCTTCGACGTACTATTAGTAACATCACATTACCGTAAGTCAGAAACAAAGAATTTGAGGCTGGCTTTTAGCAGTTGATTCCTTAAAAATCTATGCTACGTCTTCCATCACCAAAGGAACTATAGTATCAACTAAACTAGTAAATATTTTCACACGTATCTGACCTGACTTGGCGAAAAATAAATTTAGTTCCGCAATGGCATTATTTATTTACTACTACTGATTCAATATGTATATATTTTACTCTACGTCCACTACAGATATGTACATAAATTTACACCATACCAATCAATTCCAAGTTTATTATGGTGTCTTGTTTCACTAGCAAGAATAAAACTTTTTATGACATAAACATACTATCATATAATATACTAACTTTGTATCAAGCCCAGCATAGGCTGAAGCGAACGTACCTAAAATATATTTTTCTATTTACGCGAAACAAAAATTGCTAAACTATATATAATTATAAGAAAGAAAATTACAAGAACTTCTCATATCTATCTGCAATATATCTAGTGTAAACCCATCAATCAAGCTTTTTCACGCCTCATAATATACCGCACAAACTTTACGGGGGCCTGATGTTATTTTCACCACACTATCATCAACATTTCCTATTAATCATTGTTTGCGTGTGCGAGTACTTGTTACTGGGGTAGTTTTTATACGTAATTCCCATTTTTTTCGGATTTATTCATTGTCCTTCCCCTTATTCGGTGATTATTTACCAAGGATAAAACTCTGGCACGAAATGATTGAATAGATTTCTAGTACTGGACAGTACGTGCGTAGAGTAATAAGTGTTGGATGCGGTCGGATTTTTATTGGATTTTCGCGTTGACGAAATCATGAAGGATGTGTTCCCCTCAGAATAGTAATATTTTTCATGGATTACGAAAACAGTAAAGTGTTTATTCGGGAGCTTACTGTGTAATTTCAACATTTATTTTGGTATTAACACTTAGTTATTATACTGTTCTATAACAAAAATTCACCCTTTAGACATTGATATAAAATTATCCTTCTACCTAAGTTTATCGTGCAATTCAACTCAGTTTGCAAATTAGATCAGTTTAAGTTTTCATCCAAAAGAATTTTTGTTGAATTTCTTAGTTTTATGATAATTCGTCTAAAAAACTTTCTCAATATGCCATTATGGCTTTGAAGCAACCTATTAGGAGGAAGAACATCTTTCATCGGCCGATTACTTCTACATAGATGCAGTGACCGCCAACATTTTCTGCTTCCGTAAAAACTTTGTTATTTCAAGTACGGAGGAGTAGAGCAATATGGGCTATGAGGCAAAGCTAGATGATTTACTAGGATTTAGGAGGAATCTACTGCAGTTGCAAATAAATCTAGTCTTAGTTTATGGCTGAGAATCCTCTAAGATGGAGTAGTACGTCAGCATACTAGGTACAAATAAAAATATGCGATGTACCTAACTAAAGGGAATTTGTTATTGTAGCGGAATAAAGCCAGTAGGAGGATCTTTATAGTAATAAACCACAAAATAGCTCGCTTTGCGTTAAAATACCTCGAGATCGCTTCAGGATTCATTCTCTCTTTAAAAGAACTCCAAGAGCTGGCTATGGAGAAAACCGATAACTAGAAATTCAAATAAACTTTTGGAGCGTCTGAACCAGGCTCTGGTATAACTCGGAAGGTTATCATTCATTATAATATTGTGTCTTAAACATTGTGACTTCCAGTGAAGCATTGAAGTACGCGAAGGTAACCATCCAGGAACAAAACTAAGAAGGTACTTAATTACATGGAGGAAATCTGAGGTAGATTACCAAAGTAATAACCTGACATTGTAATCTAAACAAGCAGTTTTGTAATTTGTGCTGATATATGAGCCTACATGTTGAGATTGTCGCAGATAAAGATAAAGCACTTCTATTTGGCAACGACAAGAAATTTACGTCTTCAGAGGCATAAAAAATACCAACAATTCGTGCATGATAAAACCAACCTACACTATTTATCAAATCACAAACTTTTGGAGCCATCTTGAGATAGAGAGTAAGTTTTACACTGAGGACCAATCCACTAGAGTAAATTTAGTGGCCCCACAATTTCGTGTGTGCATTTAAAATCCCGAAATAAATCAATTTTACAGTATACAACTATATGGCTTTCTTTGCTACGACATCCTAAAGCTTCCCTTTTATCTTTTGATTTTGATAATAAGTAGGCAAGCAAGAATTCAATATCCTTCTTCAACCACATGAGCTAATTTAACCGCTGACAATAATTGTGAATATTTTGGATTGCATTTATGCTTATACCTTGCAGTCACCTAAATTATCAAAACTGTCGTCATTGGAGTAAATCTTCATTGAATGAGAGAATTAATAATAATAATATATTCAACTTTGAAGAAAAGGAATTTGTATAAAATTATAGACGCAAGACACCTGAAAATCTCAATGTTTGGTCAAGGATAATTTGGGACCAAAATAAAAATTTTGTCTAATCCATGAGGTGGAACGCAATTATCAATGCAGTTTACAGCACTGCCTTGACTTATTTTTAAATGTTGTGAGGGTTGATGCGAGTAAACTGATTAGAATACTCACCTAATCCTACACGAGAAGAATACCTCTTGCAATTAGGTCGGCTGCGTCTTTGATGTCGATTAATCTCAAGATATTTCTATTTACTATTAGATTGTGGCAACGCTAATAGAGGCATGTCTTTGCAAACATCTGCCATATTAATTACTGATGTGTTCGTTATTTTATTGTCAACAACAAAACGCTATTATTCATTAAGACTTAGGTGTGTAAGATTTTTTGAATTTTTGTAATAAATTCTCTAACTGTAACATTTTCGAATAGTGTATGGAATAGCCTACCCAATGAGATATCACAACCAACTACTTCAAATTTAAAAGTTGGGAGATTACAACTACTACACTGAAAATAAAATGGTCCAAACTAACATCTATTGATAAATATTCGAAGATTATATGTTTTGGCAATTCAGAAAACTTAGTTTTAATGTATCTTCAGTTTCTATTACTTCTGTCTTCAACCAGACTCCTCAGAGATATTCGAAAATTTTTTATGAACATGTAATAAAGCATATGTTGTACAAAACAACGATCGCAGTTGAGAACGAAATTAGAATTTTTATTGCTCTACTTTTGTTCAATGGATATCATTGTTTGCCGCTAGAACGATTGTATTTATGTTTAGATGAACATATCCACGTCCAATTATTAAAAACTGTATGAGCCGGAACAGATATCAACAAATCAAAAATACGTTCATCTTGCAAACAATGATGAAATGGACGGAATAGACAAAATGTACAAATTGCGTCCGTTGATAGAAAAATTAAACGACCAATTTGTTGGGTGGGAAAAAATAAACGAGAAAAAGTTGATCTGCTACAACGTTTTGTATTCAGAAACTATAACGAGGGAATGGGAGGCGTCAATCTCTTAGATCCAGCAGTAATAATTATAGGTAAAGAAATGGTGATGGCCTCTTTGATCACACATGTTGAATGTTTCCATGGTCAACGCATGGAAGCTGCATTTTCTGGTTAGCGAAGATCTGTCAAATTTGATTAGATTTATAGTCTGTTATTACTTGCGAAATTTTAAGAAAAGTCGCATCCAAAGCAAACCCAATACTCTACCACATAGCTTGATTCGCGGCAAATCTGGCCATTATTCTGCTAAACTTGATAGACTACCAAAATGTTGAATTTGTCACCAAATTGCAGAATTTCACCAAAGCTGCAGAATTTCAACAAAATTGCAACAATGTTTAACTGTTTTTCATACTTTTAATGCTATTTTATAAGTACATCAATAGTTTTAATTTTTTTGTAAATTATTTACGTAGTTATGAACCCACTGTACCATTTTAAGTACATTTACCCCTGCCTAAATTCAGAAGAAAATATCATTTAATTTGGTATATGCCACCTTTTTACACAAAATACACAAAATTTTAGTAAAAAATACATTGTTGGATCAAATGGGTTAATTCATATTTACTGCTTTATTTTGAGTCTCTTTGTGTGATACAAATCACATCATCTTGGATGATGACGATCATTTATTGCAGAAAGTAACATAGCTTCATCCCAAAACTTTCCCAATTATGCAACGATTAGTCAAGTAATTTATATGTATGTATATTCTATTGACAAAATACGTTGAAATATATTATTGACCATGATAAATACATTTTCAGGAAAATAATCATAGGTTATTGGCAAATAATGTAATGCAAAAGCTAATTAATGTAGTTTCTAAAATTTAAATCCCAATACATCTTCATATTAAAATATGTATTTCTCTTGTTTAATAGAAATGAACGTAAATATTCTACTGTAACAGTGATATTTAATTAAACACTTCATATTTTCAGGAAAACCAGTGAACCGTACAAATTTAATTAATCGAAGATATTGGTGTGACAAGCTAAAGAAGCATTAACAGAAACAAATTAAACACAATCAGATACAGTTTTCAAAAACGGGGGGAAACACGATGACCTTTTTATCTAATTGAAATCCGAATCTTAAAATTTAATTAATCAGAGAAGCGATGCGTGCATAACAATCAGTTAAGATTTGAAGAGCTTTAATTAAAGCATCGAGAAAAAAGTGGACAATGGTGTCTGTCGTTATATTTCCTTGTAAACAGGAGCAAAACATCTCATTTAGATACTCTTGTTTCTGTTCATCGTTTTGTATATCTCAATGAAAACTTCGAGACAGAATTTCAAAATTCCTGGAATTTAAACGAGTTAATACAGGAAATTGTATTACGTTGATGTAGGTACAGCAAATAAAGAAAACTCATTTAACGCAATATTGAAGCGGAAACGAATATTATAACAGTAATGTTTCAGGACTCATTAGAAAGTCACATAGAGAGAAAAATACGTGCGTATTTTTACAGAAATTTGTGCGTATTATTTAAAACTCAAGTAATCATTTTAAATATATGTTCTTACTTTCTCCAGTAGATTGTGGTTTCAACAAGGCAATGCTCGTAAGAGCAACACATTATTAAGAAAACCATTCGAAAAACGGTGATCCTAAAGAGGCAATATCAAATGCCACGTCTAAAATTGGAGCCTCAGAATGGTCAACATTAGCCCGCAATTTCGATCAACATTTGTAAGAAATAATCTCGAAAATAAATATAAGGGATGTTTCTGTTGTTCTATTCTAACAAAAATTACTCAATGTCGTTTTATTTTTGAAAAAGAAATACTTTTCAATTATTCCTTCTTCTCCGATAAAATGTGATCCAGTTACTGGCATTTCCGTTATTACTACTTAAACGTACCAGGACCGTTTAGTGATAACGATTAAGAATAATATCGAAGAAAGAAGATAAAAGGGACGCGGCCGAAAGACTGGCAAGACACCAGATGCAGATAACATCGTAGAATTATGCTGGAGTCAGCAGACAATTGGCAGATCATCAAGAATATGACAAAAACTTAATGAGCAAGAAAGAAGCAGACGTCAGGGTTAGAGACAGCAATACATAAGAGCGTAGGCGGCGGTAGAACAATCAGTGCACCCGAACCCCTAATCATCTAGACATCAAAGATGGATGGGGGACGTAGGGGACGGTACAACGGGAAGAAGAAAAGACAGCCCGACTATGAAGAATGTCCAGCTAGGGACGATACCACAGGGCAATTAAGGTCGGTTCGAAAGGGCCACTTGAGGGTCAGCAAATGCGCCCCTCAACATCCTAAAAAAAAATATATCGAAGAAATATATCTGACAACAAATTGGTTGTTGAACTTAGAATTAGCCCAACTTAGAAACTTCTTATCAATCAACTGCTAATATTACTTAATTTGGTATCGATAGATTACAGTTTTCTTTGAACAGAACTTTCATGAGTCATGATTAAAGGATGGTATGAATAACATTATTGGAGAATTATTATGAGTCTGGGAAAAAGAATTCAGTGTCGGGTTTTAGTCAATAAAATCAAGCAATCATCTCCATTATTTACCAAGTAAATAGTTAAAAGTTTTGCTTCATGTATTAAATCTTTGTGCTTCCTTACTTCTCTAAATCTCGAGGACAGCATTAGGTCGTACATTGATCGTTTTAAAATCAAACCTAGGTAGATATTCTTAATATAATATTCTTGGAGGATGCTAGATTTGAAGTTTTTTTTAATGGAACAGATTTTCTGAAAAAAAATGCTACTGGCATCAAATGAAGTCAAAGCGATAATATCAACACTACAGTTACTTATGTTATATATCAACTAATTTTTTTCTAGATCACCATCGACTCATAAGATGTCACCATGGGTACGAAAAATATTTCTTCAGTTTATGCCTAGATTACTTATCATGCGAAGAACGACATATGCGTTACCAGAATATGATGACACTCAACCACCACGAGGTTATAACAACGACGTCGATATACAGTAAGTTTTAATTTTGTCTTACCACTGAAAGTTGTATCAATTGGCTTTATATTTTATACTACAAGCGTTTCAGGCACTACTAACATATGCAAGAAATAATAAGTTACTCTTATGCTTTTAAAAGAATCAATCAATAAATTGTTTATTATAATCAAACATTTCACAAATGAGTAATATACTACGCATGTATTCTCTTACTTAGATATTAATTTTAACACAATACGAGAAATTAATGCACGTAGATAGCACCTGAAACAAATTCTATTCTGTGTGTGTTTTATTTATGTAAGCGACCCATTCAACACAGACTTTAAAATCAGGACCAGGGAACCCAGTTTTGTTTTGCAGACTCAAGACCACGATGACAAAATGAAAGCTCATTCATCCAGTAAGTTCCCATCATTTCTAATTAACTGTTACAATATTCTATTTTTATTTCAGTGACTTGCTCATCTAACGTAACTCCAAAATCTTTGTCTTCCAATGTCCTTGCTGCTTTAGAAGGAGTAAGATTTATAGCCCAACATATAAGAGATGCGGACAAAGACAATGAAGTATGTCTATATAAAAAGTTAATTATTAATCATTATGATATTTTTCACGTATATTTTTATTGTAGCTTTTCATAAATATTACGATTTCTGAAATATAACTACTGCTACATATATGTATTTAACTACAAACTAAGTGTATAGCTGAAAATGGGCAATCTGTATCTGACTGCAGAATATTTCCTTACTTTGATAACGATATATGGCATTTACTTGTCAATTAGCTCGGTATACGTACAAAGTTTCAAACCTTCATATTGAAGAATTCTAACTTCGATATTCAATCTTATCTGAAAAGTATAAGTTTTAGTATTTAGCTTGATGACTTTGCTTTCCTCTTCCAGCTAATCACTACTGGCGACCGCCAGTCTTTCACTTGCTGCCTGTATTGTTTAGAATCTTCATGTACGATATTTATAGGAACCCAGCTCTCTATTTCACTATTCATCCTCATGATACGCATATACTGATCTGCAATAGTCTATAGGACAAACTTGATATCAATTAATCTAAATTAAAAGTTAACCAATTTAGATACATACATGTGTGTATAAGAACTAGATAGGGATGCAAAAATATCTCCAAATAAATTTTTGTGTCAAGGTCTTGTTTAATCCACCTTGTAAGACATATTTTTAACATTCAAACCGACTACTAAAACCCATGACAAAGATAGTTTGGTTTGTGACCATACTTGCCAGGACCTCAATCTATTAATCTGCCTATGTACCACACGTATGGTTACTATGAGCACAACCTGATATGTGACCGCCATATAAATTCCAATATAGTACCTTTTAAGACCTCGTGAGCACAGTAGTGTTTTTGTTTGTCATTTTCGTAATTTTTGCTCACTTTAGCTTCATTATAAGAAATGATGTATACTCCTAAATAATTCTTTCTCAGATATTTCAAAACAATTGCATCATTCCATAAGTCATCCTAATTTCAGAAATCATAGATTTTAAAACTCACTCTTTAGATAATAATATAGATCACAATAGTTTACACCACCTCAAATAAATTTGAGTTAAGTATTGTTTAGTTTAAATCTTGTCTACAGATTGTTGAAGATTGGAAATTCGTCTCCATGGTACTGGATCGTTTCTTCCTTTGGGTGTTTACACTAGCCTGTATCGGCGGTACTTGCGGAATTATATTCCAAGCCCCATCTCTATACGACACTAGGCTACCAATTGATCAACAGCTCAGCCAAATAACAATTTCAAAAATTTCACAGTTACCGCCACATCACGTACCAATGATTTAAAATTATATTAAACTATTTTTAAACTACATAATATCTGAAAGTAATTGATAAATTTCATATTCTAGTGAGGCTGATTTCACGTTGACATCATTGTACAATTATTAATTATGAATTGTTACGCACATAAAATACTCTGTGATTCAGCTATTTGTTCACTGAGATGCTGAAATTAATTTGAATCTCAGTACGCTTTCTACATGTTACACGATATTTTATGAGTAACATGTTTCTATTATAGCTTGGAATTTGTTAAGTTTAATATATTTACATTTTATATAATAGTTATTATTTATTTGTTGTATGTTATGTTTGTATAATTAAATTTATACTAAAAAGCCTATGAGATTTATTAACAGTATCATATCAAGCATAATTATTTGAATTATCGTCATTGCAGAATATAACTGCATGTAGCACCATATCTGTACTTATTATTTTAACAAAGTACATTCAATGCACTTTTCTGTATTTTTTAGAATTAGACTATTAATATTTTTCTTGAAAATAACCTAAAGAATATTTTGTGTAATATAGAACAATATTTTTTGGGTACTTCTTCGCCTATCACACTCTAGATGTAAATGGGCGTTCTATTAAAACAATACTGTTTTTATATTGTTTAAGTTGAGTTAAATGCGTAGAGCAGAATAAAGTACTTAAAACTTTCACCTCATATCGGCTGAACATGATAAACTTCTACTGGACGATAAACATGATTGCTTTTTTATAAATGCACTATATAACTAACAATAAAGATAAATCACAATATTTTACACTACCTTAAAAATTTGCCTTAATTATTGTTTAGCTTAAATCTTGTCTGCAGATTATTGAAGATTGGAAATTCGTCTCTATGGTACTGGATCGTTTCTTCTTTTGGGTATTTACACTCGCCTGTATTGGTGGTACTTGCGGAATAATATTCCAAGCCCCATCTTTGTACGACACTAGAATACCGGTTGATCAACAGCTCAGCGAAATACCAATTTCAAAAATTTCGCAATTGCCGCCACATCACGTACCAATGATTTAATTATTGTATCAAAATATTTTTAAACTACATGACAATATCTGAGAGTTATCGATAAATTTGACACCGCGGTGAGGCTGACTTCATACTGATACTATTGTATATTAATTAGTTATGACTTGTAACGCTCATAAAGTACTGTGATTCTGTAAAGTCAGTTTCTTGGTTATTAAGGTATTTAAATTAATTTAAAATGCATTACTCTCTTTAGATGTTAAACGATTTTTATGAGTAAAAATTTTTTAGCATGGGCCCGTTAAATTTGATACACATACCTCTTATATGTAACGACTATTATTTATTTGTTGTATATTATGTTTGGATAATTAAATATATATTAATAAATTATTAATAGCATCATATCATAGTTAGTTAAATCATCATCACTGAACAGTATGACTGCGTGTAACACGGCCTACATACATATAAATGTACCTATTATTATTATTTTAATGTTTGAATTTTAGTTAAAATAAATTAATTTAAAAAAAAAATGAGTTACGTCCCATTTTATCACATTTAGATCTGATTTAATGGGTTTCAAAAGGTGCTTATCACACCTATACATATTTGCACGTAGGATTCAATTTGATAAAACGTGTATTGTAATTAGAGTCATGTAAGTACCTATGGAAAGGAATAGAAAAACTTAGTGCACTCTTTCTTGGAATTTATTTCACAAACATATAATAATTTTAATTAAATAGATCGTCGAGAACTATCTATCTAACTAACTATCTCGACGATAGTTCTCGTCGAGAATCAACTACATTGTAGCGTAGTACCGCTAACTTTGCAGTTTCTTTGGATTGAAAAAGTCAAATTCTACAGCGCAGGTAGACTTTGTAAGAAGTCCGGGTAAGATGTTTCTGTTAACAACGTATAGCAACACCAGGTAGGTCTACGTATTCTTTTTAGTTTTCCGATTTCAGTTACCTTCACCTCCCTTCACGGTTTTTTTCGGTTCAAAGTAGCTTAAGCCTTATTGTTAGCTTGTTGTAGAATATAGCCGCCACATCTATTAAACAGAATAGTTTCGAATATAACGAAAATTTTAAGATTAACTTTAAGCTAATCTTTTCATAAATCATTTTGAAGAGCAAGGCAATTATTTCGCTATAGATTGCTTAAGGTAGCTGTTACTATAAAAAGCTTCATCATAGTTAAAAATGATTTATCGATGGTGGCTGCTCATATTTGAGTTAACATATATGTAATATAACACAACAAGATTTATGTCAAGGAATCAGACACAGTTTACATCCTAACATGGATCATTTATTTCTCTATTAATAACTGAATTACAATCCTGATAAACATTTAATAATAAAAGCGGAATATTGTTATTATGTAAGAATAGTTTGAGTTTTCTTTGTCTATTTGGTATTTGATATCACTATTTGTGATACCAAGAAAATATAGGTACTATCAACGTTAATAATTAAAGTAGCCGACATGAAAGCAGCTGATTTATTTACCAAAAAGAAATAAGAAATAGTTAACTACCACTTTTATAATCGTTAGGTCTAAGCAACTGTAGTTGAGAGTTTATTTATTTATTTATTTATTTATTTATTAATCTAGCAGATTACAAATCCATTTACAAGGTCATTCCTAATATTGAAGAAAGTACAAACAGAGCGTGCATATTTAGTAAGTATATAGTAACAAATCAAAAAGAAAAAAAAAGAAATAATAATAATAACAAATAATAATAATAAATCAGAATAAGCATTCCTTATTTATATTACCAACATATCTATTATTTACGTCATATTACGTCAGAGATGGGGGGTTTTGATTCTAAGTGAAAGTTCTGTATATTAGGATGCTTAGCTGATTCTTTTAGTTGATGTTATGTTTACCGAATTGAGTCAACAATACTTCTTTTTCATAAGCACACACACTTGCAGACCAAGTGCGTATGGTTTTCTTTTTTTTATTACAAATTTTAGTAATATTTCTGTCACGTAATTTGGTTTCCTTTACCAAACAATATACATATAATCATAGTTTAATAACTAGCGGGATTTTTTATTGTAATTAAACATAGTATACATATATCCACATAGAATCGCCTGTTGTGGATGCTGTTTTTACTTCGAGCATAACGAACAATCCAACTTTGTGCCTTGATTATTACTACTTTAAGCCAATAACGTCGACAATACAATTTATTTCATATAAGAATGATATTGCATTACTTATATAATTGAACTTTATCTCTATCTAAAAGTCGACAGTTGTCCACTTCGATATTATCTCTGCTTAAATTTACACAAACATAAGAGTTTATATTTAGGAAAGAACTTACATATAATTAGATTATATGAATTGAAAAAAGAAAAATACACCCATATTCATTTATTTCATGTCAACATCGGCGAACATATTTCATGTACGTCATTTTTGTTTCTTATTAAAAATTCCAAAAGGTTAGTAGTGATAAATTTTGAACTATAAATAAAAATTAAAACTCGTATTAAGATAGCGACAACATAACAGTAACACATCTGTAATAAATGACATTTTTCAAGGTGAAGTGATGCAATTACTATTTTAATTTATTAGCTTAAACGAAAGCACTGATCTTCTTAAAATAAATAAACGCTGCCGATAATCGCTTTTGACACTTCGAATTGTGCAGGTATACATTTTGGCTATGGTAGTCAGTTAGTCATTTAAAATAATAGGAATGTTTTACAATGCAAATTACTATGCAATTAATAAAAAGATAATTTATAAACCAATTTTCTAAATACTTCAAAATTTGTACTTTTAGAAATCAATCATTTTCCCATCATCATTTCCACGTTTAAATACAATCTAACTCCTACAGCAGTGACGTAAAGTAAAACAAAAGAATTATAATAAAGTTACAATAAATGTGAAAATCTATTACTTTTGACGTTTACAGAAGTTGTTCCATTCGAGATTTGGGCTATTATTGTTAAGCACTACCCCTTGGGTAGTCTCCGAGCAAATTATTATGAAGAGGCAACGTCAGACCGACAAGCTGCTCTTCAATCTGGGTCGTTTGTGCTAACCCATAAGTAAAGAAATCTCACGTCGCAATATGTTCAAAACAACGTTTTTATGTAGACATTTTATTATGGGAAAATGTACGTCTTAGGATGTTAAATATCAGTTATATCAAGACAATCTTCTAATACTTATGTAAAAGATTGCAATTATTTATATACCGTTAGAGAATCTTTATGAAAAAATGTAGCACATGATTGTAAAACTAATTAACTCACACGAAACATTGAACCTAGAGCACACTCGTGGTTCCTAAGAACAGACTGCTAGTAAGTTTTTTTGTAATCATATATGTAGATGATTAGGTTTTGTTATCTGAATTTGAAAACATTGATCATGTTACACTTTCGTACTAAAGTCTTTAGTCTACTATCTGGCATCACTTTCAAAGTAACTTGAAACTATTATATCTGTAACTTCATCGATAATAATTTCATTATTTTGTTTTCTTTTTTGGATAAATAATCGTGCTGCGGAAACTTGATGCCACCCTTTGTAGTCTTTTGTAGTAACGCCGATCGAATAGTTGCAACAAAGAAAAACATGACGCATAATATTCACTTAGCATTCTAAGTATAGAAATACCCGATAAAAATTATGTCATAACTCAAATGATGAACAAAATAAAAATTCAAGAATGCAATAATAAACTCAGTAAACAATGGAATGAATAATTTATGACAAGAGGAATTACTCAAAATTTTTTCTTCATATATACAATGCAATTATAATTTACGTACTTACTGTTTGGTTTAGAACAATAGTGTATTAAGACTTTTATATCCCTAACTAAATGCATTTTAAATGGTCTCCATTTATGTCTTTTTAATACCCTTTGAATGGACATTGTTGAAATTTCCAAAGTTCTCGCTGGTTCTCGAAGAGATGCAGTGGGGTTGGTATAGAAATATCCCTAACACCAATTTCAACCTACTTTGTCATCAATTATTTTATTTTTTTTAATTTTGGCCTAAACTATCCATGTTCTAAACAATGTTTAACTAACCGTCGCACTACATCTTTGCCTGTCCGGATAACTTTGTCGAAATAAAGCACATATTCTACTTAAAATTTTGCCGGTCTCTCCATAAATCATCAATGAATTCAGGTAATCCTGATTTGTGACGAATTTTCATAGCCAACTTTAGCGCTGACACGAAGTTTCTGAATACATTCACATAATTTGCGAATATCTCCTAAAATATTCATTTTAGGTATAGGGAAATGTAATATCATTTTATGAAGAAATGAATTTTCTACCGTTTGCGATAAAAATATACAGGGTGTTCCATTTAAAATAACGAGGTTATTAGTGTTTGAAATTTAACATATTAGGTCGGTAAATACTAACACCCTGTATAGTATTTGCACACAAGTGAAAATAATTTTCAATAGCCCATCTTAGTAGCTGTCTAACTTCCAATATCATTCATCAACTCTTCTGCATACCGAAGAAATACGTCACTAAGTACTTCGATGCATTTGATAAAATTTTCATAAAAATCAAGTTAGCTATAAAACGGTAATGTTTAGACCAGTCGAAATAAATGATCTATACGCCAAATTTGTTGCTGAATTCAATTGTTTGAAAAAAAATCGGGTAATCCATTTAAAAAAATGAAGTTGATTGTGCTTCCGGCGAAACCGGAAATAGAAAATATATACTAATATTTTCTAAAAGTTTGCCCCCATGCCCAAAATAACTCTGCAAATTTACAAATATGGATCTTGCTTAGTTGCTGAGATACGGCTAACGTAAGCTCGTCCTGTTACACCCTGTATATATATATACTGACTTCCAGAAAAATTGCAACACCTAGAAGTTGTCGAACGATTTTATTGAAATTTTCAGGGAACGTCTATTTTCATGAAACAAAGTGATGATTAAGATTTGAAAACAAAAGAACAAAAGCTTTAAAAGTTTTTTCAATAATGAGTTGCTTCGACACGATTTGTAATGCACTCATCCAGACGGCTTGGCATGCTATTAATCAAGTGATCTATAGATGCTTGTGGTATATCGTCCCAAGCTTCTTAAATCCGTTGCTGAAGATCGTGTAAATTATCTGGAGGGTGCGATAAATTACCCAGTCGCCTACCAATCATATCCCATACATGTTCAATGGGTGACAAATTAGGCGACCGAGCAGGCCATGAGAGGACGGCAATGTTAGATTCTTCCAAAAACCGTGTTGTAGCCCTTGCCGTATGAGGGCGTGCATTTTCCTGCTGGAAAATGGGATTTTGCAGCCCCTGAAGATATGGAAGGTCAACTGGTTGTAGCACATTAGCAATGTAACCAGCTGCGTGAAGGTTGCCGTCAATAAAGACCAAGGGTGATCTGCTACCATAACATATTGCACCCCATATCATAACTCCTTGAGTGAGGGCTGTGTTGCGTTCCACAAAAAATGTTGGATTTTTACGTTCTCCACGCATCCGTCTGACTCTCCTACGACCATTGTGGGTCCACAAGCAAAATCGGGACTCGTCACTAAACACAATTTGATGCCATTCTTGCGCCCAATTAACCCTTTCGTTGCTCCACTCTAGTCTGCGTAGACGGTGAAGTGGTGTTAGAGGAAGACATAAAAATGGACGATATGAACGCAACCCATAAGATCTTATCCGGCGATAAACAGTTGACATTGACATTCTGAGTCCTGTACCTCTCATCCAATCATTTGCAATTGATCGAGTTGTTAAAAATCTATCTCTTGTGGCCAAAAGTCTTAAGCGACGTTCTTCGCGATCTGTAGTCCTTCGAGGACGTCCAGATCCACGGCGACGATGTTGAACCCCTTCCTCGGACCATTTGGACCAACATCTCAATACCGATGAAACATTTCGGTTTAGACGACGAGCAATTTCTCTTAGCGAAAGTCTGGCCTCTCTCATACCAATAATACGGCCACGTTCAAAATCACTTAATTGGATAAAATGTTGATGTTGACGTACTCTCGGCATTGTTATCAAGTTCAGAATGAAATTGTGACGAAACAACAACAATTTGCAAACTTGACAGTTACTAAATGGTCTAATACATCAAATTTATAGTTACTATGTGCTATGGAAACAACATGCAAAAAAAACAAAACTACTTGCTAGATTTTATTCAAATTTTAATCATCAATTTGTTTAATGAAAATAGACGTTTCCTGTAAATTTCAATAAAATCGTTCGACAATTTCTAGGTGTTGCAATTTTTCTGGAAGTCAGTATATATAATGCTCAAGCTCATCGAGCAAATATAATTAACAATTGGTTGCAGGGGGAAACGGTAGAATGGACTGACCAGCCAATTCTTTGGACGAATATGGTTAAAATACACTAGAAAGACACATTATCTTACGAATTCTTGTAACTCACTTCGATGTAGAACTTCAAATTGCTAGAGAAGAATGAGAAGCATTCAGTTTTTATTCCAATTTTATCACCAAAGTATATATTGGCCTATGAAGCGGTCACTTAAGTCATTTCAAAGAATTGTTTTATTTGAAAATAACGCTTCGTTTCTACATATAAAAATATATTGTCTTTGCTGTCAGGAAGATCCGCCGCATTATTTTTGTAGGTAGGAAGCAACTATTCCACATGAACAATTCCTATGTTAAGATAATTGAATTAATCTACACAAAAAGGAAACATCGAACGATATCAAAAACATTTATTCTCTATGAACATATATGCCAGATTGCAATGAGAAAAACTATATAATAAATGTCTTTAAATATATATCCTTAACTTCTTAAGCGGCTTTCCCACTAAAATCTAGATTAATAAACGAACAAGCAGATGGTAAATCAATTTTAAACATAGAACAGACTGTAACCAGAAAGTTTTCTCTAGCTTTTTGACTAGTCCTATCATCGTATTGATCATTGAAGGCAATGGCTGGAATATGAGCTGACGATAATAGCTCGGTTCGATTACCAAATTTCTCCAGCAAAGCTGAAGACATTCCGTCAGAAAAGCAATTTTGTATATCTTCCAAAGGAAACGAGTAGTTCGTAGCACACTAGAAACAAACAAAAGAACTAATTTATTAACTTATGAGATATAATGATAATTTTAGCTAAAAGAATAAGTTTAATTGATATTGTTGTCAAATAAGAACTGAACTAATTGTTGAAATTCATTACTTTTACTTACACCTATGATATCATGTTGCGTATATTGAGTATCCATTAAACAGTTGAGGAAGTGTAGCGTGATATTGGGAGTAGTAACATATTGTGCAGCACACGCATGAATTCTCATTGCTCGACATGTCACATCTTTTTTGCATTGAAATTCTGTAGTTCCATTCAACAAGGTGCGCTAAATGTAACATGCTTGAAAGTTACAGAAGGAAAAAATAAGTTTTATTACCTTTGTGTTGCCATACGGTATTAACTCAACATCTAGACTACCATCAAGTTTAAAGTAGTTCGGATACAGTTGTTTCTTAATAAAGCTGATGCTGCATGGACAGTGAGTTTCATAATATACAGATACTTTAACTTTTTCACTCAGGATTGCAGTAATAGCCAGAAGAAGTAAGAAAGCACACCCGAGATACATTTTAATGCGTCTTGCTTTAACTACACCGAGTATATGCTTGCTTCGAAAATATACACAGTTTTTATATTGAGGTAATTATTCACTTACTCCGATATTTTTATCACAAGAATTTTGATTTTGCAAAAATTTCTTTAAGATAAAATATAAAGAAGAAGTGGTAAACGTTTTAAAACACCTGTTACAGCTGCAAGAAGTATTTGATGATAAAATTCATGATTGATTATGCGAAATTGTACTGCATGAGCATGTTTCCTACCTTTTTTTCACCGATTAAATTAGAATTCGCGAATTGGAGGAATTGATGACATTTTCGATTATAGATAAAAAGTAGTGTAATAGATTTAGTGTCAAATCACAGTAGAGGAAGTTATTCATTTGTCATGATTTATTCATTTTAGAATGTAGGTTCTAAAATGCTTTGTCAATTGATGCTGTTAAAACAGCTGTAAAATTATCTAGCTTTTTCGACTATCAATATTGATAGAAGGACGAACACATTGGAATGTCTACCATCGTGCTCGTGACACATCTTATTAACGTTAAGCAAGAGTTGGAGCACCTTTAATATTTTACTGGAAAAAAGAAAGATAGTAAGTCTTATAAGATTATACGAGGGAAAAGCTAGAATTATTGAGAATTCTAGTTACCCGTGCAAAACAAGTTGCTGTTTATCATAAATAGTGAATTATTTTATCTGCCAATTGGAGTTTAGTTTCTGCAACTCGGTTGAATAGTGTCTGAGAAATAGCCCACAGAAATAAGCTTTTGTTATCACGAGACAACTATCGGATAATGATTTACCATGATCTCAAGAAAGGCTTGAGCGCGTATGATTGTCAGGAAAGTTTATAATCGACATCTGGGGATCTCGCACCATCATTGGCTTCTATTTATAGATGGTATAAAGAATTTGAACAAAGTTGCAAGTCGGTGGTACACAGAAAAGGAGCTGGCTTCCCTTTAACTGCTGTTAACCCCGAAAACATTGCTGCAGTGATGCAGATGGTGGAAGAGGACAATCGCATTACCTATGCAATAATAGACTCAAATCTGAAGATTAGATCCTCGCGAATGAGATCAATATTGCGCGATCGTGTACATTTAAAAAGATTGTAGTTACCGTGTGTATGAATTCAAGAACTTATAGTCTTTGAAACCACATATTTTGAACATATCATGCCCAAGCAACATTACAGTTTTCCGCGAAAAATGTTAATAGAAACTTAATCTTAGTAGAGGAGAATGTACTGTTTGCCTGGAAAAATATGTTACAAATCTAAATAATAACGTCTATCACATCTGAAGAAGAGGAAGACAGAGAAAGGTGAAACAGGTATAACGCATTTTGGGGCTAAAAGTCGTCCCACAGAGTATAAAATTTGCTACCTACGGATGATATAATGATAGCTATACAACATGGTGATATCTTAATAACCTATAAATTACATAAATATTCACTGGATTTCTTGGTGCCACAGTTTTATAGTGTTTTATTATCGCCCTAATAATGACAGCATTGCTGTCGAAACGCGTTGGCATTTATCCAAGTGTTTGGTGTTCTGTGGGTGATAGTGATCTAGAGTTCTATAAATTACATTATGTAAATGATAGACAAATGTTTCATGTCAGTAATAAATAAAACTTCAACAGCAACAAATTGAAAATGCTCTGAAATACATATAGTCGTTTTATATTGTCATAAGCTACATATTCTTTTTATTCGTGAGACCGCAATCATTGCACCCAAATACCTTTCATAGTGAAATTTACTTTTGTCACGACTGGTTACTCAAAACACAAAATACAATCTGAACTTACAATATGCGAAATGGACATTTTTGGTTTACAGTAAACGATTTCGCTAGAAATGCTTAAGTAAGTTTGGCACATCGCACATAATAGCATAGATGGAAAATCAGGAGTTAACCCGGACTTCTAGCTAACTATACAAAATCTGTTTCTTCATTTTACGACTTTGAAGATAATTTATTTCCTAAATTATTATAAAAAATCGATATACAGGCTGCCCATTTAAGACACCGGTCTTTGATTGTAGCTATATCGATAAATCAATAGAAATTTTGATTGACGGTATGTTAATGAGGATAAAAGGAGCACATATTAAAATTAATTTGACTTATACAGGGTGTCCCAAAAATGCGTACCACATAATTATCACTTGTTTTAAATTGAATGACCTACTTATTTCTATTGAACTGACTGTACTTTCAGATGCTTCATTCACACCTAAAATAATTTTGCTTTAAAATGCGCCGTTGCGACGTATTTTTTTGCCGAAATCACTAGTTTAGTTAAACTTTAATTCCTGCGTCATTTTTCATTTGTTTTTAATGAAATTCTGGAAAAAATCTAAACTGACATCATTTTATCTTGTAAGTGTGAAATGTGTGTTTATTATACAGGGTGTCCAAAAATATTATTTGAATATCAATATCTTCAATTTTATTTTATGCCATTTTCTTAAATGGAATGCCTTCTACCTAGTAGTATGTATCGATAGGGTATTTATTTACCTTTAAAATGATACCAATATTTGCACTTTTACCTTTGACTATTTTTTTTAATTGCAATTGAAGTGTCACAAATAAGAAAATGCGTAATTACTACGCGTGTTTGATTTGTTGTCGTGGTTTCAATGAAGTAGGCGATTGTGAATTCTAACGTTTGCTAAGTAAACATAGAGTTACTACATGCTGGTAAATAATATTACTGTTTGTGAACCACAATGAAATACTCTCGTCAAGAGTTAGTGAACATGGTCTACGTTATTGGTGAATGTTTTGGGAACTGCCTTTTGGCTCCAAGAGTGTATGCGCAAAAGGATCCAAACAGTAGACATCCTGAAGAGAGAATGCTGCAGGCTAAACGAAAGATTTGCTCATACTGAAAGCCATAGGTTTTAAATGAACAAAATCAACTGGCGATCTGTCTTTCAGTGGTAGAAATTCCACAAATTAGCCTAAGAGAATTAAGTAAAGATGTATCAATAAAGAAATCATCCGTTGGAAAATGTCTTCAGTACAATAAGTGCCATCCCTACCATATGCAACTGCATCAAGAACTTACTGCGAATGATTTCCAGAAAAGAATTACTTTTTATCAGTGGGAATAGCAACAAATAGTCGCAAACATTTTTTTTAATTTGTGCTCTTTAAAGACGAGTGCACATTCCACAGAAATGGTTTTGTAAACATGTTAATTTTCATTTTTATGATACAACAAATCCCTACAAAATCTATATTGGTAGTTCTCAACACAAATGGAGCATCAATGTTTGGGCTAGCGTAGTACATGATTGTGTGGTTGGGCCTTATTTCTTTGAAGATAGTATAACCGGGGAAGTATTCTTAAATTTCCTAAGGGACGATTTTCCATGGTTAACAGAACTTCTTAACTTTGTGAAGCAGCAGATGTAGCTTCAGCATGATGGTGCACAAACTCACTTCAGCGCAAATGTCAGGGAGCATATATGAGAACAATTTCCGGAGAGGTGGATTCGGAGACAAGGTTTATTATTAAGACCAATTGGCCTCCGTTTGTTTTATTCAATTTTCCTATTCTAGTTCCCATCACAAACGGCAATATTATTTACTAGCGTGTTGTAACTCGATGTTTACTTAGCAAACAAATCAAACACGTGTAGTAATTACGCATTTTCTTATTTTTTACACTTCAATTGCAATTAAAAAAAATAGTCAAAGGTAAAAGTGGAAATATTGGTATCACTTTAAAGGTAAATAAATACCCTATCGGTACATACTACTAGATACAGGGTATTCCATTTAAGAAAATGGCATGAAATAGAATTGAAGATATTGATACATATTCAAATAATATTCTATAATCAGTAGATCATTCAATTTTAAAAAAAGTGATTACGTGGTACGCTCTTTCGGGACACTCTCAAAGGCTGGAGTCTTAAATGGACAGCCTGTATATCAAAACCTGTAATAAATTAATTGGTATCACTTGGGTTGTCTAAAAAATATACGTTTTTTTTTAAATAAAAAGTACTGTTATGTAATGAAAGTATTTCCTCGTGTAAAAGATAGGTATCTTGCAAACAAATGCCAGATCTTTGCTTTCCATTAGATAAAACGACGGGTTGTATTTTAGTTCCCTCAGTTCGTGGCATAAGAATAAAAATAGCATTGAAAGACCAATCTTCATATTCTTTAATATTATTTATTCTAAAGTAGATGGGAAAACTACACATACGTGTATATGTACATACACATGTATTTAGATGTGATAAGGAAGTTCTCTCTACAAATTAGAATTCCACTTTCACGACACCTTTATCTAAAATACCACTTATATGATTATTTCAAAATACATAAAGTTTGTTACTTATCATCACGAGTTTTATCATCGGTAGTCGGTAGAAATTATTAATAACTGCACGGTTTCAATTCAGTCAAATACGAAAATGTCGCGTTTACTTATTCCGCTGTTAATTTCTATAATATTAGGATGTTCTGCTCAAGTAAGTATCTAACAAAATTTGAAAAAAATAGAGAGTTATAGTAATACTGAATTTCAAATCTGCATCACATACTTCTTATTTTTGTTTTTCAGGATAACATCAAAGTTTCTGTATTCTACGAGTCTCTATGTCCGGATAGTATCAGATTTATAACTCAACAATTATATCCAAACTATGACGCTGTTAGTACGTATATCACAGTTGACTTTGTACCGTACGGAAAAGCAACGGTAATGTTCGATAAAAGCTATAAATAATATATATGTCAAGAATATTTTTAGCATACCCTAAATGACGGCGTTTGGGAATTCCAATGCCAACACGGCCCTAATGAATGTCATGGGAATATGTTACAAGCATGCGCTTTAAACATTATCGAAGAACAAGCTGTTAAAGTTAGTTTTGTCAATTGCGTCATGAGTACTGCTTATCCAGCTAATGATGCTTATGTAGAAGAGGTAAAGGTTATTTGTTTCTAATTTCTATATTTTTGCAAGTAATAGTTTTTGATTCAACCATTTTTCTAAATAAGACAGGTGCAATTTGTTGGTTTGGAATAGGTACTTTACTTTTTGGTATATTCAACCTCATCTTAAGAAGTGTTTGGACCAGAGAATACTTAAAGTTTGTTGTATGAATTTACACTATATCAAATATCATAATCAAAGTCCTGAATACTATACGTAATGTCAACCTGAAAAGCACCTCTTTTTATTACTTCACAGTACTCAAACTCACATTTTTAAATAGTTTTCGAACACTTGAAACTTTATCTATTTACTTAAAACTACTTGAACGTTATTTATAGAAATATATTGTGGTCTTATCTAAAAAGGTAATCTAATCCATAAGAATTTTTCAGTGTGCAGACGCAAACGGCATTAGTTGGGCAAGCATAGTACAATGTGTTGAAGATGGTTCCGGTGGAAATTTATTAGCAGCGCTTGGTGACAGAACGCACGCAGTTGAACCAACAATTACATTCGTTCCCACAATCATTTATGACGATGTTTATGACGCAGCTTTACAAAGTTCGTCATTGACTGACTTCCTAGGCACAGTTTGTGGTCTTCTTGGGCGAGAAGATTGCTAAATAAAGATATATTGTACACTATTCATTACCTGTTTTGTATTATGCTACCGAAAATAAACAAATAACCTTTATGAACGACAATTTAAACAACCATTGAAGATTTCCCGTTCTTTTCATCTCTGCAATAATGTTGGTTTGGTAATGATAAATAAAATTGCTATAGGCTGACCTTGAAGTAAAACTTCGATAATGAATTTTTATGAGATTCGTGATTAGAAATATTGGTCATAATAATACAATGTTATGGAAGTAATATTGCACGTTTTAGATACGCTTTACCAGATATTGATACAAAGTACAATGTTCGTAAGTATACATTCAAATTATTTACAAACAGGAACAAGAGATGAAGAAGCAAAAATTGGATTATGTATTTCACTTCCAATGGAAGTGGAAAAATTCAAGGCTTTTTCACTGAATGTAAGTGTGTGCGGTAATACCTAGATGTCTTAAAGTGGCCTTTAAGAAAACCCGGCTTAGGAATAAACAGCAAACTAACGATACTTTTATAAAATAATGACGAGAAATTATCTCCTTATACGACAAAGTGTTTAAATATTACAAACATTATGGACGAAACAAAATTATATAAGAGCTCTCAAAAAAAAAATGTTACAGCTTAATATTTCTTTGTGTACGATTACTATATGTTAAATGACAACAACACATATGCTATTTTACAAAAAGATTCCACAAAGAAACTTTAAAATGAAAATAATCAACTAATTAGTAGTTGGTTAAATAATAATTGTATAGACGAGTCGGTTTCAAAAAAGTTAAAAATAAATAACGCTATAACCCGGCGAATTTACGGTATACCTAAAGTTCATAAACCTAATATTCCTTTAAGGCCCATTGTAAATTGTATGCAGTCACCGACATACAATTAACAAAATTCTTATCCAAAATTCTTAGTAATATTGTAGGAAATTCAGAGAACAGTATAAAGAGTTCGTGGGAATTTGTTAAATACGTAAATAAAAAAATGGTACCACATAATTACGAATTAGTAAGTTTAGATGTGGTATCATTATTCACTAATGTACCTTTAGATTTAGCTTCATCTAGTATCGATAAAAAATGGGATTTAATAAAAAGTCATACAAATTTACCGAAAAATGAATTCATGTTGGCTGCAAAACTTTGCTTAAATTCTACCTATTTTCAATACAAAGACACAATATACAAACTGCAATGGGTTCTCCATTATCTGCAGTGATAGCAAATTTAGTAATGGCGGATCTTGAGCAAAATTCTCTAAGTAAACTAAATTGTCATGTTGAATTTTACTAGCGGTAGGTATGTAGCTGATTGCATATGTTGCATACCGTTAGGTAAAATTGAACATGTTATACACACATTTAATTCATATCATGACAGATTAAAATTTACGTTTGAAAAAGAAAATCAAAACTCTATACATTTTTCAAATGTTAAAATAATACATAATAACACGAACGTAAAAACGAATTGGTACATAAAAGACACTAGTAGCAACAGACACCTAAACTACTATTCAAACACTTCCGTAATTAATAGTTTAGTTGACCAAGCTATTAAATTAGCACATCCTGATTTTAGGAAAGAGAATTTAAGCAAAGTTAGATCAATTTTGGACAAAAATAGTTATGCAAAAGAATTTTACGTGAAATAATAAAAAAACGAATACATAACATATACAAAACAACCACTAAACAAAATAGTAAAATATATCACACACTTCCATACATTTACGCCTTAAGTGACAAAATTAAATACGAATTTAAAAAATCAGATATAAACATTACATTTACATCATACAATAACAGACAGTTATTTGCAAATTTAAAAACTAAGATTAAAAAAGTTAATCAAAGTAATGTCGTATATAAAATAGAATGCAAAGACTGTAATAAATGTTACGTAGGGCAAACTAGACAGTATTTAAAAAAGCGACTGTATAATCATCAATACACTGTAACGCATAACATAACCGCGGAAACTGCTTTGTCTAAGCATTCTAAAGAATTACGACATAACTTTGATTTTGAAAATGTTAGGATTTTAAAAAAAGAAAATAGTTATAAAAAAAGATTAATATATGAAATGATATACAATAAAAAAGAAAATAACGCGGTCAATTTTAGAACAGATATAGAAAATTTAAGTATTATTTATAATAATTTAATCACAATTTATAAAATTAAGCTCTTGACTAGGTTTTTTTGCCATGTTTTTCTCTAGTCCTTGAACAGAATTGTTAGAGCTTGACAAAAAAATACATTAATATAAGGAGCATTATTGTTATGATTATTAATTTACATTTCAAATTATCTTAAATTGTCCACTATATTATCACTGAATTTCTTTGTCTGTAGATAATTTTGTTGATAGGCATGGCTACTTATTTATTTATAATTTGACACGAAATAAATGTCAATTTTATTCCACTGACGAAGTTGTAACGAAAACCAGATTATATATATTGCAAAGGTTTTGGAATAAGTTTGAACTTTGTTCGAATTGCAGTGTTATAATTGACCTAAAAAAGTGGAAAAACTATCTGGATAATAAGATTTGTGTACGATTAGAGGCCGCAAAAAAATAACGTGCCAGCCCCTAAAAATTACGGATTTGTCATG
Source organism: Popillia japonica (assembly GCA_004785975.1). Classification (NCBI taxonomy): domain Eukaryota; kingdom Metazoa; phylum Arthropoda; class Insecta; order Coleoptera; family Scarabaeidae; genus Popillia; species Popillia japonica. Next base: position 52,797 of record SMLS01073933.1, read on the forward strand.
TGCAATGATGTATATACAATTGCTATTGCCAGTAATCATCTGAATTTGTAAAAATTTGTCAAACATTTTAAAAAAATATGTAATTTACAAATCAGTCGTTACAATAACTCGGCAACAACGTGACAATTGCTACTAATTTCTTTTTACATGTTACGTTTTTGCAGTATCTAAAAAACCTTGCATTAAAATGTAAAAAATGTTTGCTATTATCATATACATATACAAAGTGCTTATATACTTCACTTTCAAAATATTGTACTAGTTGTCCGCATAAAATATAGAATATAATTAAAAAAGGAGTAATGACACTTATATGACCAATTGTATAAAAAAATATTTAAAAGAACAGCAAATGATTTTAGGGCCTTCACGCGTTAAATAGCAATAACTGACTTTGTCAGCAGTATGATAGCACTGAAAAATATCGATATTGCTGAGGCAGGTCATTGATTAATTCGACCTTCCGCTGAGGTACATACATACATATACACATTGGAGACAATATTTACGAGTCTATTGCCATAATTCGTGAACACGATATACTGCCACTAGTGCGCGAATCATTGTTGAGGCGCGCTTATTTATACAGTAAGTTAAAGAAATTAATCGTACCCTTCTAGAAATTTAGCTGCTCATGGCAAATTTTAAATAAAGAGTAATGTCGGTACTACTCTTTATTAATAGGCGCTCATGGTCTTATTGTCGGAATCACTAACGAGAAATGGCTTGTTTCAAAATGGACTACAAATGTTCAAGACCCGGCGATTGCGTAGGCGAATCCAATCTTTATTTAAGATAATTCGTCATGAGCAAATACATTTCTAAAAGGCTACGATTATTTTTTTACAGCAGTATGTAAACAATATACATATATATACATAGGTGGTAGCAACTTGGAACATTTACTTTAGCAGTCAAACAATTTTGAAAATGCCAGACTTTGCGGTAGAGTTTCAAAACAATATTTCTCATTTACAAAATATTTTTTCTTAATACATTTTCTTACCTCGGTTGATAGCTATTTTTATTTTTTCTAAGAGATCGATGTATCCGAGCGCCCTGCAGACAAAACCTGCCATTCCACAACCGACCGTGTGCAGTACTCGTTGCCTGTTTGCTTCAAGCGCGCAGTTTCCAAAACTGTGAATGGTTGGATAAAGTTGTGTTATTTAAAGAATATGCCATAAATATGCATTATTAGTATATGTAGTCTTGACCAAAGTACTAATAGGCACCGTCTTTATTCAAACTTGTTGGTATTAGAACACAACAAATAATTTAATTAATTAATTGTTTACTGGTCAAAATGTTTGGAAAAAAATTCTTTGCTAGAGGGTGATATTTGCTCAATCAAGTGTAACTAATTAGGGTATATATTAACCAATACTACTGTTTATTTCTATTTATGTGTACTTTATCGTAATTTAAATAAACACAGTACATATCCAGTTACGGACTCATATCATCATTTCGATATTCATACCTTATTATTTATTGAAATATACTGTTACTCTATATATTCTAGCAAATCAAATGGTTTCGAAAGCTTAAAGAATAACACTAAATATTTATGCAGTGACTCCAGATAACAACAGTGTATTTCCTAAGTTTTAACATTATAACTTAATCACATTTTTACAGGCGTCATATGGTTAAATACATTTAATTTAAACCATTTATAAAAAAACGATTGTTGACCCCAAACAACAATCTGTGATAACATTTGTGTCTATGGTCTGAACACATAAATCTTGGGATTTGTTTGAATGCATCAAATATCATTTACTTGTGGATACGTCTATAACTCTAAGCAAACTTCGTATCTGGCAAAATGCTCAAATTGTCCGCTTTTTTACTATTACTGGTGCTCATAAACCTTTCCGAACAAGTAAGTTGCTTTTAATAATAAAATAGATTTGTATTTTATTAAGTTATACGACTTCCAATCTTTAGTTAGATATACATTATTTTTGTAATACCATTTTAAACTTTAACATTTATGTTGGCGAATTATATACATACAAGCAAGATATTACATAAAACGATGTATTATTCTTGTGTGTTATACTCATTCTGCGGTAATCAGTAGGTACCCTGCTGTAAAGATTATACATAATATGTAAATATGCAAAAACCCGTCCACTACTGTACATTGCGTGTAGTTAATGTAATAAATTCCTACCTAACAATATCAATTTTAGAAAATCCGAATTACAATATTGTACGAATCCTTATGTCCTGACAGCAGTAAATTTATCAACGAACAACTCGCTCCATGTTATGATTCAATCAAGGATAACGTGGATATTGAATTTGTACCATATGGAAAAGCTACAGTAAGTCTAGCTAATGTTAAGGTTCCAATAATTAAGACGCGTAACATTTTTCAAAATAGAGTTCATTATTTGTTTGCTTTTCTCGTTTTAGCATAAGAACACAACCGCAGGGTTTAAATTTGAATGTCAACATGGTCCCAGAGAATGTGAATTAAATATACATCATGCTTGCGGGATAAAATATGCTTCTTCAGATTCCCAAAAAGTTAAATTTGTTAACTGTATGATGCGAGAAGCCACTGAAAATAATGGGAATAATGCAGTAACAACAGTAAGCATATGTTAACGAACTAAATAAGAAAAAAATACGACATTTTATTTTTAGTGTACAAAACAAACCGGAATTTCATTTGATAATGTTTCACGGTGTTATAGTGGAAAAGAAGGTCAAACCCTTCACGCAGGTCACGGAGATCGAACAGAAACATTTGCACCATCTTTCATACCAACAATACTCTTTAATAATACGTTTGATCAATATAATCAGGATAGAGCCCTTAATAATTTGTGTTCATTAGTTAATGAACTCTGTCTAAGAGAAGCTTATAAACAATTAACATATTATAATTGTAATAATTATTGTTGCAATTGCATTCCATATAATTATCAGTATAATTATCCATATGGATATTATTACGGATGAATGTACATGAAATTATTTGTAGACATTTATATAATGTCGCTATTTCAATCAATAAATAATATTCAACTGTCATTTTTTATTCCGAATGGTTATCTGGTATATAATAATAATAATAATAATAGCGTTTATTGTCCAACAGAACAGGAGTTCCAATAATAGGACAAAATAAAAAAATAAAAAATAAACAAAATGTGTGCAGTAGCACAACAAGAAAGAAGGTGGACATTACAAATGCGGAATATAAAACTTTAAGTGTTAACACATAGTAAAATCTTTACATGAGCGTATTAGAAAACCAAGAGATGCAGAAGCAGACGAAAAAAGAGAAGTTATATGAGGGGAAAAAGTTAACTGTGAATCAAAAATCACACCAAGATTTTGAAATGCGTCACCCTGGCTATTTCCTTCTGGTGCGCACTGTATACGAAAGTATACGGGTTTGTGCTTTTGGTAAAAGAGAGTGTCGCACACTTGCTAGTGTTTAAACATATGCTATTAGCATTGCACCAGTCTCCAATGATGTCTAAATTCTTCTGCAGTGCTAAGTAATCAGCTATAGAAGTAATGCTACTAAAGATCTTAAGGTCATCCGCATAGGCCAACACCCTACAGTCCAACTTATCCAGAAGGTCATTAATATATATATTGAATAGGAGCGGGCCTAAGTTAGAGCCCTGAGGTACTCCAGTTGGAAGGACAAAACAAGCAGATGCAAAACCATTATATTGAACATAATAAGATCGGTTATGTAAATAAGACTGTATGAATAATGTACATTTAGGAGAAAAGCCAATAGAAGATAATTTAGAGATAAGCAACGAGTGATCAATTCTGTCAAATGCCTTACTGAAATCTGAATATATAACATCAACTTGCCGTCCTCCATCCATGCACTCACTGACAAACTGAGTGATTTGTAGTAAATTTGTAGTAGTTGATCTCTTAGGAAAGAAACCGTGCTGACAACTCGATAGGTAGGGTTTAACACATGCAAATAGTTTAGTGTGTAACAGAATCTCACAAACTTTGCTGCATACGGAGAGCATAGTGATAGGCCTATAATTTTCTAAACAGCTACGATCGCCCTTCTTGAACACTGGAGTTATCCTGCAGATCTTCCAGCAATCTGGGAAAGTATTAGTTCGCAAAGCAAGATTAAAAATTTGAGTGAGAGGCTGGCACAACACGGGAGCACAATCACGAATAAAGAATGACGGTAATCCACCATGTCCTGTAGTTATGCTTGGTTTCAACCTTTTCATTGCAGATAACACTTCATCACAAGTTAGAAACCCACATCAAGCGGCAGAGAGTGCTTATTAATAGGTCTATATGCGGGAGTTACAGTATGATGGGGTTGAGAGGTAGTGGAAAACAATTCAGCAAAGGCTTCAACAATAACCGCAGGATTATCCAACGTCACATTGTGAAAGGAAACACATCCAGGTATCCGAGATACGCCGCGTTTAGCAGTAATATATTGTCAGAAAGAACGTGGATCAGTTAAAATTTTGTGTTCGACACTGGTTCTATTATAAGCTACACGGATTTTAGTTTTAACCAGGGACCCGAGTCTTGAAAATTCATTGTAATAACGTAAAGTAGTAGTCTTTTTCCATTTATTAAAGTAAAACTCTTTTAACTTCAAAAGCCTAATAACGTCACCGTCAAACCAAGGAGGAAAACAGCGACGTAAACGACGCACAGGAACATGCTGCCGAACACAGGTAAGTAGAATTTCATAAAAAGCAGTAACAGCATCATTAACATTAGCAAAGTCATTAATAGAGGGCCAATCAGCAATAAGTATAGCGTTGTAGAGACCAAGAAAATTAGCTCTGTACAAATTGTATCGTAAATTATTGTTAGTAGGAAATGGCTGATTATCATTATTGCAAATTAATGTCACGGATATATTTAAGGCTGGATGATACACATCGGGAGTGATCAAGGGATCAAGATCATGTGTTACTGTGATATCGCTGTTAACATTCGAAAGCACAAGGTCCAGCAACCTGTTAGATATATTGAAAATATTGTTATGCTGACGTAAATTTAGCGTATTCATAAAATTAAAATGAGATGAGTACTTGTGGTCAGTAACGTCGGCATTAGTGAATTTTGGACAGTTAAAATCGCCACATATAATAAGTTGATTACCAAGTAATTCCATACTTAAAGCATCTAGAAAGGCTTCATAATAATCTGGGGGTACATCGGGTGGAATATAAATATTCACAAACAACATATTAACACAATCACAAACACATTTGCATATAACAATATCAACTAACGGGAACATGTCCGAAATGTGCGTATGTATGTACAAGCTTAAAGTTCAACTTATTAGTAGCAGCAAGAAGCACACCACCGCCAGTAGATCGATCCACCACAGAAAAGTTCCTGTCCTTTCTAAAGGCTTGATACGATGGTCCAACTACCTCGGAGTTTGTGATATCAGAATTAAGCCAGGTTTCAGTAAACATGAGTATATCAGCAGGAGCACTTTCGCTAATAGAGTAGACCTCGTCGTATATGAAAAAACAACGATTTTTCGCCACATAAGGTTTGTAATTCTTTTGTGAGATTGCTAGCGTTATGAAATCTATATCTAAACACTTTATTCAAAAACAGTGATTGTAAGTAACGTTTGCTTAATGACCCTTTATATCGCAAAAATTTCTGACAGCGAAAACGCCATCAATTACCTATATACAATATGTCTTTATGACTAAATACCTAATTATTACATCACTACACTCTACGTCAAACAATAAAAAGTGGCATGTTTATTTCAAATCTTTATTCGATAATGAAATCTTTAAAAATGAAACATAACTACTTGAACATTATTTATTAAAACATTTAAATCCCAGTAATTTTTTGCTACAAAATTTAATATAATTCATAAGAATTTTTAAGTGTGCGAACGCAAATGGCTTTAGTTGAGCAAGCGTAGTAGAATATGTTTAACCTGCTCTACTTTCTTTGCAAAGCTGCTTCATGGTGCGAAGAATTTAAACCTTTCCTTTCTACCTATTTATTTCGTCCTCTTTTTCGTGTTCAACATGAGGTTTCTTTCGTTAAACCTCATATTGTAGTCGATTATCAGCTTAATTGCTTTATAAAGCGTTCTTTTGGCTCTCTATTTAGTATAAACTGCTTATTTACAGATCTTTTGTCTGAGATATGGCCCAATTACACCGTTTTGTATACAGATGGATCTGCTCATCTTGATCCGAATACAGCCTCTTTTGGAATCTATGCGCCATTAATTTTAATTATTCACGCGCCGTTTTCTCGTCAGCATCTGTTCTGACAACAGAACTTTTTGCCATGCTAGTCGCTCTGCGGAAAATTTTCCGTGATAGAATTAAAGAATCTATTATTATCACTGATACTCTTAGTTCCTTAGAAGCTTTAAGAAAAGTCACGAGTATGGGTTCTGGCTTATTGTGGGATATAAGGGAAATTCTATGATTGTTGTCAACAGTTTTTTTTCTTCTTCCCCGTTGCATTAGAGGATAGATTCGGATTGGCAGAATTGGTGGTCGAACTCTGCCAAGTTTAAGGGTGCAAATTATTTTCAAATTCAAAGTATTGTTTCTTCGAAACCATGGTACAGCTCCTTACCTTGGATTTCGAGAAAATTTTTTGTTGGTTTCAATTGGTACAATTAATCACAAGTTATTTGGTTGCGCGGATAGGTGCAAGAGAGGCCAGGAACAGTTTGGTTTACCAGTTGATGATAGGAGAGGGAGTTTTCCTCCGAATCATATTAGTTGTTTACTTCATTCTAACTCTCTCAAAATTTACTTTTTGATTTTTAAATTCATTTGTCTAAACAATATCAGAATTTAGATATGTATTTCATTGCAAGAATTTGAGCATATTCTTATTTATGTCGCTTAATTTAGTTATCCTTCACGCTCTGATTTCTTATTTATAATGTACTGTAAGTTTAGATTCTGTATCTGGTTTAAGTTCTTACACAAGAACAAAAACCAAGTTTCCTATTGTAGAAGAAGAAGAAGAAAAAGAAGAAGAAAAATATATTGTCAACTCTATTTTAATTACATGTCTTGTATTATGCTACTCAATAAACAAATAGCGCGTTAGAAGTGATAATTTTAAACTACCATTGAAGATTTCGTATTCTATAAATCTCTGTAAAAAATTTGTTTTGCTAATGATAAATAAAAAATGTTATATGCTGACCGTGAATTTCAGATTATATATTTTTATGTAATGTATGATTAAAAAAGTGGTAGTAATATAATGTTACGAATAATAATATATTGCATCTGTAAGATACTAGTTTACAGTTATTGTTACTAACAATAAGTATGTATAATGTTTCTACACATACATTCAAATTCTATTTAGAAACAGAAGCCAGAGGTAAGTATTCCACCTAAATAAGTTCTAAAGTATTTATACTTAAAAAAAACTCGAGGT